>PVKS010003501.1:0-103331 GCA_004027875.1 Aplodontia rufa
CTATAAACATTGATGAAGCCACATCACTATAATACGCTGATTCTAAATCTTTTGGGAAAATTCCCAGGAGTGGGATAGCTGGGTCGTAAGGTGGTTCCATCCTTAATTTTTTGAGGATTCTCCATACTGCTTTCCATAGTGGCTGAACCAGTTTGCAGTCCCACCAGCAGTGTAGTAGTGTTCCTCTTTTCCCACAGCCTCTCCAGCATCTGTCGTCATTTGTATTTTTCATTTTTGCCACTCTAACAGGAGTGAGGTGGTATCTCATTGAAGTTTTGATTTGCATTTCTCATACACATTGATTGCTACAGTTTTGACAATGTTTCCCCCTCATCTGTATCGTGTATCGCAATATACTTCTATAAATGTGGAAAAAAATAAAATAAAATAAATAATACAATAGCGTCAAAAAAAAAAAAAAAAGAATGTGGGTTTGAACACCAGCACCATGTATAATGAAGTGTAGGAGCATTGAAAGCTGCATGAAAAACTTAAAAAAATTAATTCTTTCTGTCACTCTCACTGTCCCTCTTTTTTTTTTAAAGTTTCTTGCTCATGTGACTCTTACCATAGCTTATGACCATTAAATAAGATTAGTACTGAAAGTGCAAAATTCTGAGCAATCACTAAAATTTTATCTTGTAAATGTCATATTTTCCTCTCTACATGGTATCTGAGAGATGGAGAAGGTTTTAAGATCAGGGCAAAAATAATTCAGTTGAGCAACAATATAACTAAAATTGAACTGCTTTCATAAACATGAGATAAATTTATATGAAATCATTAATTTTCAGCGCAAATGCTATGTGCTACCTACCTTTTACCTTATATGTTAAATGAAAGTGAACATACTTCTTTCTGAAAAAGGCTTCTCTATTTTTAAATGAGTCTATCTCAAAAATAGTTATTTTTTCTTGTGTTATCTTAAAACCAATGTCCCCATAAATTCCACATTTAATTTCTACTTATGCTTTATCTGAAAACTTAAAATCCCTTTCTCATCTGATTAACAATCTAAATAATTGAAAACAAATTTATAGCTACCCTTGTCTTTCTACCCCACATATACTCAGAGTCTCATTCAGAGATCTGTCACAAACTTACACCTTTTCAGGCAGGCTGTCATGAATGTGTGAAAATAGTTAGGGTGAGAGATAACAGAGAGATATGGGACTGGGACAAGGTGGAAAATTTGTACCTTATCTAAATAGGATGGACAACCTCTCTCAGCTTCAGTCAGCTGCTGCCAAGGGGAAAAATGTGTGCCTGGTGTTTCCACATCTTTTAATTCCCAAGAAAATCTAGAAATCTGGTTTGTATGATAAATCTGATTTCTAAATATTAATATCTATTGTAAACTTCAAAGCACTGTAGAGTTCAGCACTTTCCAAGCAACTAGAACATATTTGAACGGTCAGATTTTGCTTGTCAGCTTCCAGTTGAAAATTTTACTTAAATCATCAAAAATTGATAAATATCCACTTCTCAGCTTCTTTGTATTCTATCTATCACCTTCTTAAACTATAGTTCATGAAACTGAAACCAGGCATGGTATGGCGAGACAACATAAGACCACCCCTTACTTTAACTCAGTCTTGATTTTAACTTTCCGCTACTTCATTTCATCATTACCTATTTCAGTGTGTTCTTCTAGAGCTTCAAATCTTTTGCACATAACTTGCTGCTAAGTCACACAGAGCCCATATCTATGATTTTCTTCCCATTAGTCTAATAATGTGCTTTAAAAATTTACTCATTATTTGTTATCTTTAAACTTTTACATGGTATCATGCTTTTCTTTAAGTAAATACATTTTCCTTTGAAGAAAATAAGAGTTTGCAATGGGCAAAATCTAACATATTTAATTTTATTGGTGTAACTTAAGGAAAAAGGTTGGCTGAATTACAGCAATATGACAAAGATATTTGTTATATAAACATGTTATTAGGAAGAAACCATGCTTTTCTTTTTCAGCTCTTTAAGGAAGTGGAACAAACATTTCAGTAAGACAGAAACATGTTGTTTAATTTTGTATTTGGCAGGATAGACTGAATCTCAGTCTGATTATCTGATAGAAGCTACTGCAATATCCATTAAAAAGTCATTCTGCTAATGGCAACAAATGTGCAAATGTTGCTTCTTTTATAAATGATGAAATACTATCATAATAGTTGTTATTATCTCATTAGCTAGGATACCAAGCAGGGTGTGTGTGTGTGTGTGTGTGTGTGTGTGTGTGTGTGTTGTTGTTGTTGTTGTTGTTCAAAAATAACAGCTGCTAATTTAAGATCACTCTTCACTGGATGCCATTGGAAATTCTGAAAAATGAGCATTTATTTTCTATATGGTCATAATTAATCCGTCTATTTGAGGAGTTCAATATAAGTTTGATTTTTATGATGGGATTAATGACAGATAGCAATTTAAACATACAAACATGATTGGCAGATGCACCAATTTCTAGAAGATATTTCATTAGTGATTACATTTAAAAATCACAACAAAAAGAAAAAGAAAAAGCTAAAAAAATCTTGGATTCTTATTATTATGTTGCATGTTTAATATTTTTTTCTAAATTTATTATTCCACATTTGGTCATGTACTTTATTGCAAATATTTTGAGTAACATTCTATACCTTTCCCTTTCTTCTGCCTATTCTTAAAATTGATGTTCAATATTGAGACTATGGAGATGAAATTCTGATTATCTGGAATAATGAATTATGTACCAATGAAAGTATAGAATCAAAATTCCACTTAAATTTTTAAATTTACATTTGCTGACATATCCTCCATCATATCCAGAAGCACCACAGAAAAGGAAAGCATGTTACTCTGAAAGCAGCACAATCCTTAGCTCTTAACAATGTTACCTTGATGAAGAAATAGTTACATTCAAGAGTACACTGCTATTTATTTTTGCCTTTCTAAGTGATATACACATTGTTCAAAACAGTACTGTGATTATGAAGGCTTTTTAATGCAAATCTAAGCTTTTTGTTAATTAGCTGTCAGGTTTATGAAAGAGGAGCATGTGTCTTAAATTACACATATCATGTAATTATAATTTACATGATATTTATTTATGTTACATTCCATTATGTTAGTTTTTTAAGTACTAATAGAAAATTGTTCAGAGAATAAACATTTTTGGCTTATGACCAGAATATGGCCTGAGTCTGAGCATTGACAAAGGAACCCATATCACTTTTCAAATGACAATTCTAAAGTGAGAAGAGTTGAGATTGCATTAAAAATCTTGATTTCTAAAGTTGATTGTAAGACAAAGAATTATGTAATGGTTTCATTTTAAAAGCAAAAGCATAAACGGTACATTGTCCACTGCTCAAAGCAATCAAATAAATTTTTTCCAAAGAACAATTTAATGACCCATGCTGGATAGAGCCTGGACATCAAAGAATATCTTGACCATTCTAACACATTGGCTCTGCTGTGAAATTACTAAAAATTTTTGAACGTTTCAGTTTATTTTCAGGCAGCAGCAGTTCCACAAATTGGTAAATTTCCAGCAGTTTCTAAGCATAATGGCCCAGAATTAGGGGAGCTCTGAAATTCATGATCTGTGTTAAATAGAGAAGCCAGGGACATGGCCTCCACCAAGTTCTCAAGATCTGATAGTCACAGTGTGGCCTGTGGACATCAGTTGGTCTAGAATAGTTTATCATTAGTCCATAACAGCACAAATGTGGGCATTTAGAGACTTTTACAGCACTTTGACATTGCTGCTCTATCTAATCCTGTGATGAGTGGGCTTGTTTATTAAATATAATTATAAAACAGTTAAATTAATTGAACTTGTATGTATCTTACTTTTTCATTTCACTCTTGTAATAATGTGTCTGTATTGCATTTTGCAAAGTGTGTATCAGCCTGGAAATTAAAACAAAAGTTCTTTTTTTTAGGAGAGAGAAAGAATCAATCTTTATTAAAACTAAAGTTCTTCATCACAGTAGTTAGAGAAGCTCTGATCCAGATGCCAAGCACTGGGACTTTGAGGAGTCTATTACCATCTATTCAGAATCCAAAATAACAGTGCCAGGGGTGCCTGCAAGGAACATCTGTATGCTTGGCTCCATATTTGCCACCACTATGGTAAAAACTCTAGGTACTGACTTTTCATTTCACCATTTCTTCCCAGTTTAACTCAGGTATTGTAAGCTATGATGGAAGGTGCCAAGTGGAATCTGGAACCAGACTGATGGAAGTGCCGTCCTGTCTCCACTGCTCATTGTTGGACCTCAGTTTCTTGGCTTCTGTATATCTCTACAGAAACCCTTGCCGGGGCCTGTGAGGATCAAGGGAGGTAAGTTGTGTGGAGCACCCAACACAGTTGGCGCTCAGTAATGGAGAAAACTTTGCCTTTTTCCTTTCCTTCACTTCTGAATATGACATATAATAGCCAAGGTTTTTAAATGCATAAAACTGGCTCAAATAATTCTGGTCAACAGTTTTTACATATATGAGTTGATTTCTCAGTAATTTCTTTTGGAAGAAATTCTATACTTTCTTGCTTTTGTAAAAATTTTTTTTATGAGTGCAGATTGCTATGAACTTACAACCAAAGAAAAGATACAAATCCATTAGAATTTTTCTCTTCCTGCTGAGCCCTACTGGAAAGCTGTGACAATGGAGAAGGGGATAATATCATAAGCCATTATTGTTATCTCATCAATGAAATGATTTATAATGATCATGGGGCAAGCTGTGTGTTAATAATGAAGTCATCCCATACAATGTGCAAAAGGCACATATGGTGATATACCTCTTCCTACTGTTTTACATCTATTTATAACTCAATTATCGGTGTTATTGTTAAGGGGGTTGTTTTCAGATTGAACTGTACTGAGCTAAACTGATGGCAAAAAAAAATCTGTAAAGATGTATTGAGATTATTCTGTTACTTTTCTCTCTAAAACTCAGTGCCTAAATCTCTATGATTTGAACTAATAATATGCGTTTGGTTTATAGATTAAATACAGTATTTACTTTCATTCTCTAGTGCGAGTTGAAGGGTTTTAAAATCTGGTGCCATTAGCAATGTGATTACATTGTTAGATCCAGTCAAGGAATAAATTAGGTTCATTTGAAAAGAACAATTCTTGTCTCTGCTAAGATACTGTTTCCGAAATAATCATTCTGGTGGGTAATGACCACAAAAGTATTAGTGCCCTCAGCATTGTATCTCACTTGCTTCCTCAATGACTCATTGGAAATCTGGGTGGAAATATTTTCAATTCCTCTTTCTCATCTTCCTTATAGTTTGAGCATAATGATACATGCTAGTTTTCCTTTAACCCATTGGGAGTCTGCAAACATGTATGATACTGTTAGCTTTCATACTCCTTAATACCAGTGATTTCATAATAGCTCCTTTGAGAGTTTTGGAATTGATTTTTTTTTAGTTGCTTTATCATTGCTGTCCTGCATTCATAGTACTGTTAGGAAATTATTCTTTATAGAAACACATTGTTTTATCTTGGCCTTCACATGAGTTAACTTCAGGAAATGCATCCAAGTTTGTTAAACAAAAACATTATTAAAGATACTACAGTCTAAGCAGTAAAGAAAAATGCCATGGTGGGGCATGATGGCATTAGTAATATTGACTACTAATGAATTTATCATCCTTTAAATTCTAGCACATTTAAATAATTTTGTACTATGTGGATATTTAATACATTAAGTAAATGATCTCTAAGTCCCTCAAAGTTTATATTTAATCCCTGCCCCCAAGAAGCAAAACTTCAATAAGGGACAATGTCAGTGACCTGTACTCATTAGCAAAATCAATAAAGAGAGTAACTAAAACTTTTAAAATCTTATTTTAAAAATAGATGTTATTTATTTAAGCAATCTCTTGCTACCACAGTGCTATTTAAGGTATTTTTTAAAGTAATAAACTTTGTTTTCTAAAAGAAGTTTTCAGTTCCCAGTAAAATTGACTGGAGTACAGAGTTCCCACATCCCTACTATTCCTCGCCCCCCAGCCCTCCCTGCTTTGAACACGGAGCCACAGTGGTCATCTGTTGTGATAAACCAACAATGACACATCATTATTGCCAATGGTTGATAACAGAGTTCACAGTTGGGGTTTTACATTCTATGGGTTTGGGCAAATGCAGAATGACTTGCATCCACTGGTGTCATACAGAATACTTCTCTAATGATTCTCTGCTCTGCCTATTCATCCTCCTTTCCCTGCCTGTCCTACAGCTGCTTGTCACCGCTGATGATCCTTTTTTTTTTTTTTTTTTTTTTTTTTTAGAGAGCGGGACAGTCAGAGAGAAAGAGAGGGGGGGGGAGACAGAGAAAGAGAGAATCAATTTTATTTAGTTTTTCTGGTGACATTTTTGCTCCAACACCTTGTTGTGTACATGGTGCTGGGGTTTGAACTCGTGTCTTCATGCATGCCAAGCAAGCACCATAACTGCTGAGCTACCGTTCCAGTCCCACCACGGATCCTTTTAATGTCTCAATAGTTTTGCCTTTTATGGAATGTCATCTAGTTGAGTCATTAGTATGTAGCCTTTCCAGATTGGTTCCTTTCATTTAATAAAGTGTATTTATATTTCCTCTGTCTTTTATGTTTTGTAGCTCATTTCTCTTTAGTGCTGAATAATATTACATTGCCTGGATGTACTATTTACTTACACATTCACCTACTAAAGAACATCTTGGTTGCTTACACATTTTTCTGTGAACATAACTTTTGAGTTTCTTTGGGTAAATATCAAGGAACATGCGTCCTGGATTAATCTGGATTGATGATAAGATAATGTTTAGTTTTGTAAGAAACTGACAAAGTCTTCCAAAGTGACTGCCATTTTACATTTTCACTATCAACAAATAAGGGTTCTTATTTTACATCCTTGCCAGCGTTTGGCATTGTCAGCGTTTTGGTTTTTGGCCATGTATATAGTGGTATCTCACTGGTATCTCAGAGCATTTAAAGGTTAATTAGCAAGTCAAGACTACTACAAGAAGGGGCTGGAGCGGTGGCTCAGCGGTTTCGGCGCTTGCCTGGCAAGCACGAGGACCTGGGTTCAAACCCCAGCACCACGTACACAACTGAGTGTTGGAGCAACTAAGGCCATGTGAAAAACTAAATAAAGTTGTTTCTCTCTTTCTCTGTCTCTCTCACTATCCCTCTCTCTTTAAAAAAAAAAATAAATAAAAAGACTACTACAAGAAAATGAACATCTGCCAAAAGATCCTTAGTTCTAGAAATGAGTGACTTTTATAGTTTATAGTGTTCCACCCCATCCCTGGTTTTGCTTTCTGCTGTTTCAGTTACCAATGGTCAACTGTGGTCCTATGATATTACTTGGGAAATACCAAAAATAAATAGTACATAGGATTTAAATTGCACACCATTGTGAGTATCCTGATGAAATCTCACCCTGTGCCACCCTGGTTCACCTAGGACATGAATTATCCCTCCAATATATTCGTGTTGTATGTGCTACCCACCTGCTAGTCACTTAGTAATGAACTGTCTCAGTTATCACATTGGCTATAGAGGTATTAGAACTTGTGTTCAATTACCCTGATGTGGTAGCCTAATGTTACATCCTAATGCATATATCATTGTGATATATCAATGCCCACTTCATCTCATCATGTAGTTTCTTATCATTTCATCCTCTCAACAAGAAGGGTGAGTTCAGCACAATATTTGGAGAGAAAAGCAGAGAGAGAGAGAGAGAGAGAGAGAGAGAGAAAGATCCCATTCATACAACCTTTACTATTGTTGTAGCTGCTCTGTTTTATTGTTGCTAGTTGTTGTCAATCTCTTGCCATGCCTAATTTAGAAATTGAACTTTTATCATAGTAAATATAAAATTATGTACTATCTGTGGTTTTAGGCATTCACTGTGAGTTTTGGAGTGCAACTTCTTTGGTTAAGAGGAGACTAATTATTTCAAAGACAATTACTGTAGATAAAAAATGGTTGAAAAAATTACTGGAAGAAGAAAGGGTAAGTAAAAATTCTAAAGACTTTTACTATTGTCAACCGAATATTTTTCAAATGCTAAGTCCTAGAAATAGAAGCTTTCAGGGTTTTTTAAAATTAATGTTGTTATAGGTATTGGTTACTTAAATGTATTTGTCAAAAAAGGCACCATGAAAGACAGAGTAGGTAATAGACCTACAGAATGTGTAAGACTAGGTTTTATGGAATACTTCTGATCTGTATTGGACTGTATGATAGTTTTAAAGAGAATGAATGAAATATATTATTGACATGTTAATTGAGCAGTGATATTTATACAAGGATTAATTAGAAATAATTTTATATTGCATGCTCAAAAATCACCATAAAAGTTCTATAGATCCTACTTCAAAAGTACTACCCATTAAGTTAAAAACTATGAAAATTATGCAAAAATTACTTTTGTACATCATATACGTTTTATCATAATATTTAAGTTGATGTATTTTAATTATACAGGAAAGTTGGATTCATCATGCCATATTCATACATGCAGGTAGCATTTCATCAATTTCATTTCCTAGTACCTTTTTTTTTCCTTTTTCTCCTTCCTCTGTCTGTTTGCTCTACTGTATTGGTTTCCAAAATGTGGTGGGAAATGAGGTTCAGGATCTGGAAGCCATACTTTATTAGTGACCATAGCCCAGGGAGGCTATGGTCTGAGCCCAAAGTCTGAGTCCTGAGCACAGCAAGGCTTTTACTTTTGTACATAAGCAAGTTTTGGGTACATCAAGGCAAGGATGTTTTCATACTTCTATTGGAGGGTTACAAATTTGTCATTTTTAGCTCTTATAGCTTAGGGGTTTTCTGTTGTTACTGCTTAGGGACTTTTACTTCACCAAGCCCAAAGGGGGTATTTTCTGTCTCAGCCACTCATTTCCTGCTTCTGCTACTTAAGTTATCTTGTTACAGGTCCCTGTTAGCCACTGAAAGCCTGAATGGTTAAAAAATGTCAGTAAACAGAGCTGCTGTGCATCAGCATTCTTTTTTTTTTTAATTTTTTATTTTTGAATAACCATACAAGTTTTTAAGAAAATAATATAAAATGTCTCCACTCATCTGTGGAGGTGGGGACTGGACCTTGGACAATGAGAAAGTTGGTCTATCAGCATGTGTTAAATCCAGATAAGATGTAATGTTTTACAACCTAATACTTTTTTTTAGAGATATAGTGGGAAGGGGAAGGGTGGGATAAGGGAGGGTAATTGGAGGGGGGCTCTCCTGGGGGTAACTGCAATATCCAGAATATATACACATTTTATATTATTTTGTTAAAAACTTGTATGGTTGTGCATCAGCGTTCTTAACCACACCCTGTGAGCAGTTAAAGTGCTAAAACTTCCCATTATGTTCTGTCGCATTGCAAATCTTTCCATTTTGTCCTGTACACTTCTATTATTATTTTCATTAGTGCATTCTAATTATATATATGTAACTATATATTTGAACCCTGGCACTGATGGACCAGAGGGAAAATTGGGTTCTTGGCGGTGCAACAAGAGAAGACTCCGAAAAGTCCTCATGGACAATCAAGTTTGATGAAGTTTCTTTCTGCATGTGGAACCTGTTTGCCAGTACAGTTTCATTACTTTTCCTTCTAGCTGTTTTCTAACAGCCGATGTTTGGTCTTATTTAGCTCTAGATCTAATAGACCCACAGAAAGAAAGTGGAACTGGTATTGCAATAAGAGACAAAACATATATGTATGCATTTATGTATAAATATGTATGTATACACACGCACACTCACACACATACACAAATGGGACTCACTGTAGTATGTTCATATGTGAACATCACATAATTTAGTAGATTTTGTACATCAGTACTTCCCCATGCCCTCCTGTCCTTTCCTTCCCTCTCTATTCCCTTCTTCTACTCTATTTGTCTTCCTTCTGTTTTCATGAAAATTTTCCTCCCTCTTTTTCTCTCTCTCTACCCCCTCATATATGAGAGAATATATTTGACCTTTGACATTTTTAGTCTGGCTTATTTCACTTAACACAATATTCTTCAGTTGCATCCATTTACCAGCAAATGACATAAAATCATTTTTCTTTATGGCTGAATAAAATAGCATTATTAGTCATCATATTCTTATCTCTCAAACTCGTCATGTAGAATCAAAATATCAGTACTGTTTCAAGGTACCTGATGTTAATTGAAACTTAGTTTGTTAATTAAAAATAAGACAGCCTCTTAATCAGTCAGTACACAGTTATGAATTGGATAGTTCTTTGACTAGAAGCAGAGGAAGGAAACTAGCATTACAGATTTCTTTCTTTCTTTTTTTTTTCATTTATGGAAAAGGTTCATATTGGGTTAAAAATGCAATTACATTTTATAGCTATGAAATTATTTCCGCATGACTGTTAAATCGCTTTCACAATATAACAAGTAAAGTTTATTGCTAGCAACAGCTTGTTTTGTAATTATCACATGGGAGCATTTTTCCTAACTCTCATTCCAATAGATATTGGTTTAATTTATCAGAATTTCTTATTATACTATTTTCAGGTATGGCATTAAGTTATTATTCAAACACAATAGTGTCTTAGTTCTTATGTATTACAAACTGAATGAGCAGAGAGAAACAAAATTATATCTCATTCTAGTGAAAATGACAGCGATATTTTTTTCTTTAACAGCATCATCCTAGGGGAGACTCAGACCGATTTGCACTCTGCTCTCCATTTGTATAGTTAATTAATCCAAAAGAAGCATTCATTAACTTTAATTTCTCAAGTCTGTTTAACTTTAATTTTTAAAGTTTTCTCTTAAGACTGCGTATGACTTAGCAGACAAGAACAAAAGAAGTTGATTTTAGGAACCTAAAATATACTTAATAAGGACATGTGTTAGCATATTCCTCACTAAGAAAGCTTATAGTTTCTTCTTTTCCCTCTCCCTGTCCTTCTTCCACTATTTCTCTCCCTTCTGTTTTCATGAAAAATTCCTTCCCTCTTTCTCTTTCCTTCCAGCTATTTTCTAAAGGAAGATATTTGGTCCTATTTAGCTCTGGATCTAGTATACCCACAGAAAGAAAGTGAAATGGGTATTGCAATATGAGACAATACATGTATAAATACAGATGTACAAATGCATATGAGAGAGGAGAGCTGAGGGAATGGAATGGGGTGTTGGGTAACTTTCCATTGCTCCTCTACCCAGTTAGTTCCCACAGGTATAGTGGCTTAAAGCAATGCAATTTTTTTCTTACTCTTCTGATGATCTAAAGTGCAAAACAGGTTTCCCTGGGCTATCAGGATATAGGCAGGACTGCACTCCTTTTTGGAGGTTCTGAGGAGAAACTGTTTTCTTCACTTTTAAAATAACAGTAACAGGGGCGGCCGGTGATGGGGCTGCTGAAGTGATAGCTCAGTGGTTAGTGTCAAAACCCAGCACCATGCACACAACGAAGTGTTGCAGCAATGAAAGTCGCATGAAGAACTAAATAAAAAAATTGATTCTCTCTCTTTCTCTCTCCTTCTCTCTCTCTCCCTCCCTTATTTTCCTTCTCTCTTAAAAATAAAAAAAGGAACATTAAGGGGTTGGAGTGGTGGCTCAGCAGTTAGAGTTCTTGCCTGGCATATGTGAGGACCTGGGTTCAAATTCCAGCACCACATAAATAACTAAGTATTGGGGAAACAAAGGGCAGATGAAAAATAAATGGAAATGATTCTATATTTTCTCTCTCCCTCTCTCTTTAGAACACAAAATAAACCATTAAAATAAGAATACAAAATTTAATTGCTCAAGTGATATTTTAATGTAGTATGCTGCCTTAAAATTATGCTTTTATCAAAGCTCATGATTAGATAAGAGTCATGTGATTCAAAGGTTGGACATTTGTACTGTGGTTTCAACTTCAGAATTATTTTAAATTTGATCCATTAATACAGCTTTAAACTCAAGTTATTGCTACAAGAATAGAAATATTCTGACCCTTCTGAACCATATTTTTTCACCAATCTGAAACTCTAAGTGAAGGCTCCTTGTTGCTTGTATTTTCTATAGATGCTGACCTGAAGAGTTACACATAATGAGAACATTGCTGAAGTAGTAACCTTGTCATTTAAAAAAGTATCAGCCAATAGTTTCCTGATATCAGCAATAGATTCAACAGAGAGAAGAACAAGTAACTCCCCTGAAATCTCATGACCTCAATACAGTGTAAAATCATGAATGCAATTCTCAGGAGGGATGATGTAGAAACAGCACACATTTACACTTTCTCTCACAGCTCTGGATTAAATAGGAATTTACACTGATTCCACCCCTAAATGAATTTATTTGTGGTCTGCCAACTATACTAAATAAAATAAGTATATGTGAGTGGTAATTCATGTGTAGATTTGACACAGATGGTTTATGCTATGGTATACTTGAGTGAATAAGGTCAGTCACTCCAGTATCCTACAATTTTTTAAGATTTTCAAACTTGTTGTTTTTAAGAACAAAATGCAGATAAGCAGTGTAAAATGGTGATAAATCAGATTGCCTATTTTAAACCTGGTCCCACCTGTCACTCGTGGATTATTCTACCTGTTTGTGTCTCAGATTCTCCATTTATAAAATAGGCATATTATAAGATTACTTTCAGGAATAATAAGGACTAAGTGTGAAATACTAAGCAAATAGTCTGTATTTGATAACCATTCCCCAAATGTCAACATGTAAATTGACTTTATTGTAGATTTTTATTCTAGATTTATATGGTATTCAAATTCATACATGAGAAAAAAAATTTTAAATTTTTCTTTCCATTAAGGAAATCCTAGAATAAGAAGTGGCTTTTGTTTTAGGATAAAAATCTTTTAGGTTTAAAGCTTCCAGAAGAAATAAAAACAAAAACCATGATTTTATTGTGAGAATCTTATGTAAAAATATTAAAAGATGTTAACAAAGAGACTTAAGGTATTATAATATTTCATTAATCAAATATGTGCATTGTAGAATATGAAAATTTCAGTTTACCAAATTTTGGTTTTCCTGTTGACTTTAGTGTTTGCATTTACAAATTGAAATGTAAAAAAAAATGCTTATATAAATTGATTTTAAGTGGTGTAATCAGTATATTCCTGTGATGCCAGGCATAAATATTTCTAGCAGTGCATCCAAGTAGAAAGTGAGATTCTAGTCTCTATGAGATACTAGACGTAGTGTGAACACTTTCCCAAATGCATGTCTTCTGCCAATTGATCACATCAGGAAGCCAAATGTATTGGGTGCAAGAAGTCCGTGAAAGGAGACATTAGAGAATAGACACCAATATCAAGGCACCTCAGCAGGCTGTACTAAAAGACTTGTCCAGAAATGGGGACATCGTTGTTTTAGTATGAATCATCCTCAGCTACACAGTAAGTTACCAGGATGTTACTCTGTGTCCTATACATTCGTCTCCATGTCTGTTTTGATTTCGTGGAAATCTCACCTTCCCATTTGTCATAAAGATTGATTTTTTTATTGCTTTGTCAATTTTATTTTCTGTCTCTTTTTCTCATAATATGATAGTGCTCTGAAGGAAAACTTGATTAATTTTTGTTGTTGTTGTTATTAGGGAGTAGTTTCCTTAAAACAGAGTGATTTTTCAGTCAGGAAAGGATAAAGTCGGAGAGCTAATGGAACTCCATTTGTACAGAGCTGTGCTTTTTAGTTCTCATGACATATGATGACCTTGAATTATACAGGTTCCTTAAACTGTACTCTCCATGTAGCAACAGAGCCTGATGTTTAAACGAGGGAAAAAATAATAAATGAAATAAAAGAATGTGGGAGAGAAGGCATTCTTCATCGTAACTAACAATAAACCACTTCAGAGAGTCACACTGCTCCAAAGACCAGGGAGAAACAGTAAATTATGTAGTTATTATGATACCTCATGGGGGTGCCTATGAGTTTTTACTATAGGTTGCAAGACCACATATCATGCTTTTCCTTAAAGCATGGTTATTATTTCTTTTCTTCATGGGGTACAAAAGGTAGCTTTTATCTGCCATGTTACATCTTAACCTTTGAGCTGGATGAAGAAAATAAGTTCATTGAATTGTACGTCCTCCTGATGAAATTGTGGCTGTCAACCTAAAATTTTTGCTGTCGTTGTTGGTCATGTTTAGTGACAAAGGAAATCTTTCCATGGATAAGTTAACAGTGCTTTGGTTCTAACCAGCCAATGCAACTGCTGCTTATTGAGATGGGAAAATCTATCTTGTAAATTTTGTTGGTCATTGTAAAGTCATAGTTGAGTTAATTATGCACTCTTAGGATGAAAATACTCTTGATGCATGAGACTGAACTTGACTGCTTTTTGATATGTATGTGTTTTAGGTTGAGTAATCCACTTCTTAACCCATTTAAGTTCAGAAAAAGAATTATGCCAAATTTCTCTGTTCTTTAGCTCACCATGATGGGTTTCACTTTATCTTCAGTGTTGCTTTAAAATGTTAAACAGGGTTTAGCTTGATCTCTGTGAGAATATATTTTAATAATAATATTTTAACAATATAAAAAGAGATAAGATTCTTGATTTGTTTCATGAATCTACCCTGTCAGACAAACCTAATTATAATTTGTTTTATGCCACTATCCTCATCATGGGTCCTTTCTTTAGCTACTTAATACTTTTTCTTTCATTTACTCAATTTTGCCTTCAAATATACACTGTTATGTAAGATAACAAATAGCACTAATAATGCTAATTTATTGGTATTTATAGGTAAAATATTTTACAGTAAGCTTCTGTTGCAAAGTTGTGTATGTTGAGTGGTGTTGTTGGCTTTTTGTTTCAACACATTTTCACCATAGCTAAATGACCAAGTAATTACTCACACAGAACATTCAGGGATGGAAAAAGGTAGCAAATAATAATTTTGCAAAGTCAACATGTACAAACGGGCTGTTCTGGACAACCATGTTGTAAAGCAAGCATCAGCAAACTATTTCGTGGACCAAATTCTGGCCATTGTCTCCTTTTGAATAGCACAGAAGCTAAGAATGATTGGTACATTTGTATATTTGCTGAAAAAATTAAAAAATATCTTTGGACATATGAAAATGATCCACAAATTTAAATTTATGTCCATAAATAAAGTTTTATTGGACCAGAACCACATCAAATCATATATGTCTTGTCTGTGGCTGCTTTCATACTGGAATGATAGAGTTAAACAGAGGTAACACATATTACCTAAAAATTTACTATCTGAATCTTTAGAGAAACAAAGTATACTGATGCCTGATCTACAGTAATCCTATCCAGTGCCTAATTTAGACTATTTATTTCAATAAAGCAGAATCGTGCCAAACACGTCTTTCCTAATATTGCATGTGCATTGGAACATCTATAAATACCACTTGTATGTTGTTAATGTTGATGTTGACAGTGCTATTTCTGGTGATGTATTTATCCACGCTGCAGTTTTCTATTGAGTAGAAACTCTCCCTGGTCACATTTTCACATTTTTGCTCTAACATAAAGTCTACTGGATGACATCTTAGTCCTTTGGTAATATACTTTTGCATGTAAACATTCAAATTATTAATTTTGTATGAATTAAAAATAAGTTTTTGTTCAAGAATTAAACACCTTCCCAGAGTTTTCATTTTCTGTGACAAGAAATTAATAGTGGAGCTTGAAAGCACCTTTGCTTTTCGTCTGAATGCTTTTAAAAGTGTAGGGTAGAGCAATATTTTAAAGTAGCCTCATTCTGTCTCTTCAGTATTGAATCAAAGGAGTTATAAAAATTCTACCTTTGTCCAGTAAGCCAGATGAATGTCTTCTTTAAAGGGAATATTTATGCATTGGCCTATTAACAAGCCATACACTCTCTTTACAAAAGGTACAATAATTGCTTTTGAGCCATTTGCAACATTCTTGTTTATTGAATTTACTCAAACTGTTTGTTTATGGAGACTTTCCACCATTTTCTAATTAGATCAGATCTGTCAGCAGACGTTTGGGATGCCTTTTTGAGAGCTGCACAGAATATAAAAATCAGGAACATCTAGGAAGTAAATTAATCAGAAGTTAAATTACCAGTAGAATAAAACAAATATATTGTTCTCATACTTATTATCCATTATGCCCAAATGCTGTCCATTGTGAAACATGGTACAGTTAGCAAACAGTAGCCATTATAACCTGAAGGCCTGCTAGAAATGAGGTCTGAATTAGTATTCGTCTGGCACCAAAATGTGCCATTTGTATTTTGCATTTATAACACTAATTACACATAATAATTCTAGGTTTTAGTTTTAAAAAGAACCCTTCGTGTATAGGATACTGTAGGACTATTCAGTTCATATGTCAACCCTAATTAAGACCTATCTTGGAATTCATTAAAAATCTGGCCCAACTGTTTAACATCTCTTACAGCAGTACACCTTTAGATGAAAAACTCTGCACCTTCCATTTTTTCCCTTTTCAGTTTTTGTTGTCTAATTAATAGAAACCATTAATTTAGAAGGATGGATTTAAAATGGAATGAATAGTATAGGCTTTGTATAAATTTCTAAAGACTTTGTATGCCATAATCAAGGTGAAGAAAGAATGCCTATTGCAAATGTCCTGAGCTGACAGAACTATATATTTAGAATCGTGAGGTCTGTGGTAACTAGTGAAAAGAAAATGTATAATGAGGATAAAATTAAATGGATGATAGACTCCGAGCTTTAATGACTCAGAAAAAAATCCTAACTCCAGTTCCCAAGTCCATGCTTGTCAAAGGGAAATAAAACTCTTAATTTTTTTCCCATTTCAGCCAAGAAAATTAATAAATCAAGATACTTTTAACATTTCATGCAATTTGTAGTTTGGTTATGGGACTTTGTTGAAGAAGTGGTTCTAGTAGACATAGTAAATATTTGATAAAAATACTGAGTGTTTTGTTATTCTGACAAAATCAGTGCATGATTCACTGAGTAACTGAGAAAGAAAATATATACTTTTCAAGAGGACAGAAGTGTGAGAAATGCTTTCTCTTTATTCATATCCATACCAAAGTGGATTGCTTTGCATTTCAGTAGAAAACTTTGAGAAAGTACCCACAGACAAAAGCTTGATTCTCATAGGTGATAAATAATCGTAGGTGATTCATAATGAAACCATTGCCTTATCTTTGCACAGGTTATCTGTTGAGAAGCTAAAATGTAATACCTTGAGTTATTCTTTTCAAGAAATGCAGGCAAATCTCACTCATTTGTTTTGTCCTGTGAATCCTTCACCAAAGAATTTAGAGGTGTGGTTGGTGGTCTAGTTCCTGCTCCTGGCTCTCTCTTCAGGTACAAGGAATAAATATTTTGCATATAGTAAGAGACTCCCATTAAGTTTACATTTTTATTCCCTATCCTAATCATCCTTTTAACTAAAATACTATTAGGACTGGAAGCTAGAGCGCTCCAGTGGGAACATTCATTTTGGTGATGTAACGGGTACCAGCATTCCACAGCCTGACCTCCAACTAAGAGGGCTCTTGGAACTTCTGCATGAAAAAACTCTACACTTCAGTCACTTGTATACAATTAGAAGATAATTCAACCTAATGATTTTGCTATTTCAGCAAAGAAAAACACATTAGTATAGAAATCATGTCTCTGCAATACTTAAACATCTCAGTAAGGACATAAGATTGATTTCACAACTATTATGAATTAGTAGTCTATTTATTTTGGTAAAAGGGATTAAACCCAGGGACACTTAACCACTGATCCATATCCTTAACCCTTTTTATTTTTTATTTTTAGAAAGGGTCTCACTAAGTTGTGTAGGGCCTCTATAAGTTGTTGAGACTGCCTTTGAACTTGTGATCCTCCTGCCTCAGCCTTCCAAGCTGCTGGAAATATAGGCATGTGCTATTGTATCTGGCCATGGTTCATGTCTTAAACCTTTGTAAAAATATATTCATATCCTGGTCTACTTCCCTAAGTACTGAATACTTATCACAATTGATATAGTACATAACAATGAAAAGTACATTTCAGCAGCTAAGATTGTTGGAGCAGACAAGAAGTGTGCTCAAACTGCACGCTTCTAAACCCAGGACGAAAAAAGAGGGCAAGGTAAGTTTTTCATTCCTTCAAAATTATACAGTCTTTCCTATTTTTTCACTATGATAGTCAAGCTACTCATAGTAAAGCAAGAGGTCTCAAAAAATTGAATTCTCATAAACATTAAATATACCACAGATGTTCAAAGGCTTTTTGACACCATTTTCTTCTCTATCATGAAATCTTTCAGAAAAGCAAAAATAAAAATAAAAATGTACTCTCGAACTCCTAATTGTCTTTCAAATTAAATAGTTCTGGTGGAAACTGAATTTTTTTCTGCTGAATCCCTATAGCTAGTCTTCAAAATCTTTTTTGAAATTGGATATGGTCACATGACCAGTGTCTGGTCAGTAGCCCAAAGATTGTGGTGAAAGTGATACATCCTACTGCCAGGCCTGGCTGGAGAAATCCAAGAGAACGAGACACGCAGACATTTGGGAGCTGAAAGCACTGGAAATGTGAATGCCACTATACTCCTGAAAATGGGAAATGAAATTGAAAACACCTTGTGAGGGATTGATGACTATGAAGACCCAATCCGATGAGAAAGATTGGATTAAAAGTGCGACTTTCTTAGTGAAGCAGAAGTCAGCCTTCCAAATCCTCCACAGTCCCAATCCTCCATACCACTCTCAGGAGCAGATGTGGAGGATAATGATCATAGAAGACTTTTTCAAAGGGTAGAGGCAGGGATATAAGGGAGATGTTCCCAGAAATAGGACGCAGGATCTAATCAAAGCATTTCCTCCTCTTCGTGTACAGGGTGCTTCAAAATGCCTGTGTGTGGGATTTTAGAAATCCTGGCTACTATTGCTTTTTTTCCCTTTTCAGAATGGGAGCTTACACCACTTTTATAATTTGTTATGTGTGTGGTTTGGGAGTGGTGGATGGTCATGTAAGTTTTTGTATTCACTGGAGTTGTCAGTTCACGAGGAGCCATATTTGGAACTCATGGAGAGTTTTTGCATCACCAGTAAGATTGGACTCCAATCTGGGTGCAGTGACTATATGGGACTTTAGGGGAGGGGGAGAATATGTTGTACGTGTGAGAGCGAAAGGAAAATGTATATTTAGTGAATAAGATATATAATGTGAAAGAGTGCCTAAATTTAACAAAATTAATCCTCCTTTCTCTTTGGTATACTTTTCCTGTCCTTTTTGACAATAGGTTGGGGCCAAAAGTCTGATAATTGGAAATATAGTTACCATATATGTCATGTAGAGTCTATCTTATAAGAATTTTTGCACATTTCTATGCTCACTCTTTCCTGTTAGTTTATGATTGGATTTTAAAAGGTAAAAAGTTAATCCTAGAATCCATGTTTTGGTGAGGGCAGAGATTCATCAATCTGAACCCTTGAGTGCCTGCATGAAGGAGAAAGCCTCTCACTGAACTGTTCGGATTTTGCATAAATAAGAAACTTCAACTGAGATAAGCCACTGACATGTCAGAATTTATAAGCATTTATGAATACTTTAAAATAAATTAGTCATTTTTTTCAAAGTCCAAATGAAAATAATATTTTTAAGATTAAGAAATCAAACACAATTTATCACTGATTTTAGTTGACTTGTTTTTTTAGAAAGAGAGAGAGAGAATCAATTTTTATTGTTTTTCGCATGACTTTAGTTGCTCTGACACTTAGTTGTGTATGTGGGTTGCTGGGGTTTGAACCCGTGTACTTGTGCATGCCGGGCAAGCACCGTAGCCACTGAGCCACCGCTCCAGCCCCTTAGTTGACATGTTTTGAAGTTGTAAAATTTTTGGTTGTGTTATAATCTTGATGACAAAATAAATATTTTCTTTTAAATGGTATTACTATTATCAGCATGGAAAGCTTAAGTGAGTTAGTTGTTTTGTATTCCAATGTACTGTGGATTTGTTTCTCCTCCAAATTCATATGTTGAAATCATAACCTCCAAGGTAGTGATTTTCGGTGGCAGGGCATTTGGGAGATGGTTAGTTCATAGGGTGGAGCCTTCATGAATGATATTAGTACCCTTACAAGAGACTCCAGAGAACTGTGTGTGCCCCTCCTGCCATATGAAGACACAGTAAGAAGGCATGATCTGTGAAGGCATGATCTGGGCCTCCTCAGAATCTGAATCTGCCCACACCTTGATATTGGACATCCCAACTTGCAGAACTGTGACAAACTGCTATAGTGTATAAGCTACCTATGTTTATGCTATTTCGTTATAGTAGACTGAACACACTAAGACATAATAGAAATATTTAGTTTGAATTTCTGAAGGAAAAACAGTGTAAGTTGATCTTTTATACCTTAGCAATTATTGTTTTTGGGAGATTGAATAATTACAATTAGAAGTATAAAAAATAAAATGACTGTTTGACAAGGGTTAAAACTAGGTGAGGTTTTAGGGAAAATAGAAGAAGAATTGGAAAACACAACCCATCACTGCAAGAATGCTAGCATACACTGTGGTCTAGCTTCAGATCTCTACCATCTCAATTTTCCATCTTAAATTCTTACCTGGGGAGAAAGCAATGGAGACTTTGTGTCAGGATCCATGTCTTGATGCTCCAATTTTTCCTCTTCCTCATTGAAAGGGCCTCTGATTTGGCAAGAGATATGCAAATTTTTATCCATTGTTTTAATAACTTTCTCACAACTTTGGTGAATAAATAGTACTTGTTCTGATATGGTATCCTAAATTTTTATGTTATATATTATTTATTTATTGAAACACTTATTGAACATCTATTAAATGTCAAGCTTTGCTTCTAAAAATTACAAAGTAGTGCAAGAAACATACAGAAGTCCCAGCCCTCATGTAGTATCCTTGAGTGGGAAAGACAGAAACAGGTGGAAGGAAGGGTGAGGGCTCCTCAGAACGGGATGGCTGGCATGTGCGAGGAACAGCAAGAAAGCTGGGAGGCCTGGAGTCAAGTGAGCCTGGGAGACAAACCACAGGAGACAATAAGACAAAAATTATGAGATACTGAATCATGAAGGATTTTGTGCTTCGTATCGAAAATTCTAGTTAAACCAGAGAGACTATTATGGTTTGAATGTGAAGTGCCCCTCCAGATTTTTCATGTTAATGCAGGAGTGAAATAATCATATCATACATATTGTGATCTAATCAGTGGTTGATCATTTAATGGATTAATAATTTAATTGGATTACCAGGTGGTAACCGTAGGCAGGTGGGGTGTGATTGTAGGAAATAGGGTCCTGGGGGTGTGCCTTGAGGATTATATATCTATCCCTGGCTCCTTGCCACCTACTCTTTGCTTCCTGGCTGTTGCAAACTGAGCAGCTTAGCTCCACCATTTCCTTCTGCCATGATGCTGTGCCTCACCTCTGCCCCAGAACAATGGAGTCAGCTAACCATGGATGGCACCTCTGAAACTGTGAGCCCAAAATGAACCTTTCCTCCTCTAAGTTGTTCTAGTCAGAAATTTTGGTCATGGCAACAGAAACCTAACCAACACAGTGACATAGACAGATATTAGAATTTTTTTTTGACAGAGAAATAATTTGATCTGACAAGACTGCTATAACTCCACTGTTCAGCATAGAAACAGCCTAGGCTGGAATTAGGAAGAGAAACTAGTTACAAGATTCTTATACAAATCCAAGAAAAAGACAAGGGTGTTTCAGATCAGGAAAGCAAAGGTGATTAGTCATTAATTTTTAGATGTGTTTTGAAATTGGAGTTGAAACGATTTGGTTGTAGATAGGATGGGGAATCTGAGAGATAGAATTAACTCCTAATTTTTTTTTTATCTGAACAACTGAAAGAAAGGGGTTACCATTTCCTGAGATGGGGAAGACAGCAGGCAGGGCTAGTTTGGAGGAAATATGAAGAGCTCAGGTTTGAGAGAGCTCAGCGTGGGGTGTTCTGCATACATTACAAGTGGGGATTCTGAGTGGGAAGTGTATGGGTATGTCAGTCTTGAGTTTATTGTAGATTTTTTGGACTTGCAATACAATACAGCTTACAGATACTGTTTAAAGTTGGAAGATTGAGTACCACTTAGGAATTCAGTGTAGCAGGAACAGAGAAGCAGTATGAGGACTGCACTCTGACAGTTATTTGGAAGAAAAGGAAGAACCATTAAAAAGAATCTGAAAAGGAGTGG
Source organism: Aplodontia rufa (assembly GCA_004027875.1). NCBI lineage: Eukaryota > Metazoa > Chordata > Mammalia > Rodentia > Aplodontiidae > Aplodontia > Aplodontia rufa. The sequence continues at coordinate 22,169 of PVKS010003501.1, forward strand.
TTAAACAAATGGGAGAAAAATGAAGAACATAAGGTTTCACAGAAGCCAAGTGCATAAAGTGTTTCAGGCAAGAGCGAGAGATCTATTTACCTTGCCAACTGATGCTGACAGGTCAAGTAAAACAAGGACTGAGAAATCACATTTGGATTTTGCAATGTTGAGATCAGTGATACACTGACTTCTACCAAAATGATGGGGACAGGAACATGATTGGAGAGGATTCATCGGGGACTATCGGAAAGAACTCGTTGAGGCAGTAATATCAACTTTGCATTTGATGGTACAAATTGTAGTGTTTGGGCCATAAATTAAAATGAATTTCACTTTCTTGACATATATTGTTTCAAATGAAGACTCAAATTTATATTTATCAAATATTTATTGCAATTCACAATCAGCATGAAACTGTCACATTGCAAGATCAAGCTTCAACGTCACCTCTTCTGTAAAATCCTTCTTGCCTCCCCCAGTTAAGCACTGTTTTCTGTGTTCCCCAAATACTTCATGAATATACTTTCAGTGCTACATCATGTTGTAATCATTTATTTATGGTCTTTCTCTCCCATTACATTCTGAGTCCCTCTTGCTTATATAACAGCACAGTGTTCTGTAAAAGTTTGCATTCCACAAATACTTGGTAATTAAATGGATGAATGAGTATCATATTTTAAGCCACTTTAAATAGTATAAAATGATGCCAAAAGGAAATACATTGAGCATTATATATTACAGGTAAATGCAAGGTCCTTATTTGCTTCTCCCAAGATCAGAAGCCTGGGACTTTAGGGAAATAAGAGTGCCTATTTCTGTGAATGAAGCCAAGCATTTTCCCTTTGACAATGAAATAAAAGATCTTCATGATAATAAGGCAGTAATGTATCATTCAATGTGTCATGTTTTTGTATTATTTTGTTTCAGATTATCAATTTTTTAACTCTCTTTTTCTCACTATCACATTATTTAGAGTAACTCAGAATCTTCATGAATAACAATAAGAAATCTATGTAAATTTTTGTTTTTATTTTTAATCTGGGACAGATTGGGAATTTTCTTTAGAGTTTTTCAGCATCACCTTGTCCTTAGAGTTTATCTGTGCTTAAATTAACATTACAATAATTTCAGTTTAAAGCAGAGACCACTAATCTGTTTTGCTAAGGGTGACTAGTTGCTGTATTAATTTTTAATATGACTTTTTAATAGTGTTCTCACACATGTGATTGTGTTAGAGGCACTGTGTTACAAGAAAAGTGTCTCCTAAAACTAAAAGATTAAATATTGATAGATGAATTTACATTTTAAGTAAGCAATTAGTATGACAGCCAGGCTACTAAGAAAATCCTTTCTAAAACTATGTGATATAGTAAGTATATAGGTTCAAGATAATATGTGATAATGATGCATCTATCTTGAATAACTGTAAAAATATTTTGAGTGAGGGAGAATTTTTGTGGCTCTAAACAAGTAAACTTGAAGCAAAAGAAATAATTGAACATGTTCCCTCTACTAAGAAATGCTGATCTTGAGGGAATTAAGTTTTATCTACCTTTCTGTATCTATCATCTGTCATCTATCATTTCTTGCAATTGACATTTTAACAAATAGTTGAAGTCTTAACAAATAGTAACTTTAGAATTTTTATTAATTTTGTTATGTTTTTCAAGACTACATCAGATACATTACAACATTCTGAATAACGAGTCAATGTATTTTATTTTATGGGGCAAAGAATTTGGGTGTAGAAGGCACTAATTATGTAGGCATAATTGAATGCTTTTGTCAGAATATAGTTAAAACAGAAAAATGTTACTAAATTAGCATGGAAGCAAATGAGTAATGGCTTTCCATGTATAATCTATTACAAATTCACCCACTCACAGGGATGTGTAGTGATTAGTTTTTGTACTTTGTCTAAGTATACCTAGAAACTCTTCCTATTTAGACTATTGCCTACAAGTATATCTTATTGGAAGAAAGGGCTACATTTCCTACTTCTTGAACTCAGGTGGCACAAATACTTTCTGCACCTGGCAGCTTAGTTCTTGGTTTATAAACTTAGGTTTGGGCAACTGCTCAGGATTTGGATCTTGGGGAAGGGAAGCAGATAGGGGAACAGTCAGCTATTGTACAGAGTAACAGTAGTAGAGCTGGGATTCTATGTAGGTGACATTGATTGGAGACTGTATGAGAGGAAAAGTTCTTTCTCCTATTATCCTCCCAGGTTAGCAGGCAGGGACCCCACACTGGACTGACAAAAGAAAAATTAACAAGAGAAAAGCAAACAACTTTATTCAGTAGAAATTGTATGTGATACAAGAAGCTTCCTGAGGATATGAAGACCTGAAGAAACGGTTAAACATTAATGTTTTTATACTAGCTTGACAGTATAGGTTTTGGAAAACTTGGTTGAAGAAAAGGTTATGAGCTAAGGTGGCCAACTTGGGCCAACTTAGCAAACTCCGTTCTTTCAGATTCTTCTTGGCTTTCTTTTGTCTCTGGAAATATGTTGCTTCTTTCTTCTGGGTATAGAGAGGATCCCTCTCAGAAGAGGGTCTTAAGACCTGATTCAGGGGAGAAGGGAAAGGCCAGTGAGTTTCTCTGGCACCTTCAGCTTAAAAACAATACGCCACGGTGCCATATTTTGAGATAGTGCATTCTGAGGCCCATCAATGTGCTGTCCTTACCTTCTTCTCTGGCATGCCCTTAGCTGTGTGTTTGACTGCCTATTGGTCGCTTCATGTTTTGCGCTAACCTGCTATCCAAGTTTTCCATCATTCTGAGAACAGATCTAGAACTTTCCAATGAATTCCTTTTCTGCTCAACTTAGCCAGTCTGTTTCTGTTTTTTGCAACTACAACTAATAGAATACAACACACAGTAATTTATATCACAGTTCATGAACCACCAAGATCCTTTAAAATAGACTTTATTTTTATTTACTTTTGAAAAATATTTTTCAGTTTTTCTGGAAGCCTCAAGATATAGTAGTTAAATTGTCAAGGATTTGGGGATTTTTTTTCAAACACCATCAGAACTTATACCTTACAATTACAGATCTGATTCTTCAATTTTAGTGCATATATTTATAAAGTGGTGACCTATTCAAACTCAAATTTCATTTCTTATTAAACAATTTCAGTAATTGTTTGTGAGAATTCATTGTTAGCTATCAATGTCACAGAGGGAAATGGAAGTTTTATTTCTTTTGATATGTTGTATGAGGCAATGGAATATTATCATTCTTCTGGAGAAAAGGGTATGATATAGTATTATTAAAATTAAATTTTACATGAACAATAATCAAACTTTAAAGAAATAAGGAATAACAAAATGGAAAATATAGACTAGCAACTTTTATTCATATTACTATATTTACTAATTATAAATGTGAAAACTGAAGCCATATGTTAAGAGAAGTCTTTGCAATGATAAATGCAGCCAGCAGGAAGTATATTCCCCCCACCCCACCCACATGTCTTTCTACAGCAACATTTTTAGGAATGTACATTTTTTTCAGCATCTTCTTCTCCAGGAGAAAATATATGTCAATCTCTCTCTGTTTCTCTGTCTGTTTCTTCACCTGGCTCCCTCCCTTCCTGGTGTCTTCAGTCCCCAACTTCTTCTTCTTCCCCCTTCTCCCTTCCTTCTCTTCTTCTTTTTCCTATTGTCCTTTCAGTCTTAAGGCAAAGTTTGGATTCTTAGAAAAAAGATTAGAAAATGGATGTTTTTTTTCCCTTTAATTTGATGATAGCCTTTTAAACATCCAGATTAACTCTGCCAGACAATTTCTTTTAGATTGTTCTTCAAAGGCCACATAAATAACATTTCTTGTCTTGGGAATGAACAAATGAGTGGAAGATGAAAGTCACATGAACATTTCAAGTTATCTGACAAAAACAGTTAAAGTGAATCTCTTTTCAGTCTAAACTAAATTTGATTTTTAAGATTTCCAGAATCATGAGGTTACACATTCTTCTTGAAATGATCATAGTCTAAGAATGTGCCTAAATATGAAAATGGAGACCATTATATAAGTTCCTATAGTACTTTATAAAAGATATCCATGTGTTATACACAAACCATAAAGCTTTGTTAATGCATTGTAAAAATTGAATTGTAAGAAAATTAGAATTTTAAAATGCACATACTAGTTTGTATATCCAAAAATTGGAAATATGTATTTCTATTAAAAAAAAGTTTATACCAAATTAAAAAAAGAAACAAAACCAGTCTTCATCCTTGTCAACATTTAAAGGTATTAGACAGTAAGACTTTAAAACATAAATAGTTGTCTACCAACTGGAAGGACTTATTTCTGGAGACAAATTTTATTCCAAAGTTTTAAAAAATCTGCTTCTCACCATGTCAGTATTTAAAGCAGGTGCCATCTTCTGATTAATTAAATCACAAGATGTTCCTTATGCCAAAATCTTGCAAATGAGATTGAAACAGGAACTGTGGTTGTACAGTTGTCACTTTTCTTCTTCTTCTTCTTCTTTTTAAAAATTACCCAGAATACCACCACATGGATGGCTTGCAAGCTTATTTTCCAGATCACTGATAGCAATGTGATTTTGTGTTTTTGTTTGAGTTTGCGTTTTGTTTCAAAAAAAATATCAGCTTGAAGCAGTTTCAAATCTCTGGCAATAATTTCTTAAGGAGTATGTAAAAAATGAGCTGTTGACCATATTTTTTCCAGGTTACTTGTCAAATGTGTGGTAGGGGGACGTCATGTTTCTGGGTAATCCTCATCCATATTTATGAAACTACTTAGAAACTATGCAAGAGTTCTATGGCTCCTACTTGGTGTTTCAGAAAAATGAAGAAATATTTTTTCTTTATTGTTAACTTATTATAGTCTTCAAGGAACTTTTTAAAGTCCATTTCTAATGTATGTCCCAGATTTTCTCAGGGAATTCCATGTGCTTGGAGTAGTTGTTTAAAAGCACATTTCAGAACTGCAGGAGGTATAAGTGTGCTGTGGTTTAGTGTAAAGTTAACTTTTTTGAATATAAAAAGGCCAGAATTATTGAAGAAAATAGCAAATTCAAAGTTTCACCAAGGAACATTCCAACGCTTTTAGAATCCACTTGAAATGAAAGAGGAAAACCATTGCCTTTAACATTTTAAAGCTTTGAAAGCCTAATGAACCATGCTACCTCCTGTAGTTCCTACCAAATCAAAATTTGCACTGTGCCTGAGCTCATTAGCATTAAGTGGCAGCATACCATATAGCTCTTGGAAGGACTTCTTGCAAAATTCTGACCATCGCCATTGTATTTGGTTGATGAAATGTTGCTATGTCATTTTTACTTCATTTTTCTTCTTGTTAATGCAAAATCCCTGTTATACTATGAATTAAATACCCTTATACCAGGATAAGACTTTATTTCTTGTAATAAGTATCCAAAATACATTAGCTTTTCAACAGGGTACCTTCTTGAGATGAGGTCTTTTATTATAATGGTTCACTTCTCCTTCTACACGTCCCAGACTATCAAGTGATGATGGCATATGGGGGGGAGGATGAGTAATTGGAAAGAAAGAGTATATAATATTAGATATATAGATAAATTTAGAAGTTTCTTCATTAAAATGGATATTGTATTATGAAAATTCAAAATGATAGCAACTTTTAACTGCTTTCAAAATTTAATGGACCAACATTTTAGGGGAATTTCTTTTTCCTGCACTGGGAATTGAACCCTATGCAAGCACTCTACCACTTGAGCTACATCTTCAGCTCCAGCAAAAATTTCAGCTGCAATTAAAAACATGCATTATTTAGAGACACCATTTCAGGTTACATGGATCTGATTTTATGGGGGTCTCTGTATCTTCAATTACATTTCAACTCTTTTCCAAGTTATAGATAAGTGAAACTAAATAAAATATTTCTTGTCTATAGATATGGAAATAAATTATGTTGCTTAAAGTTTCAGTTGAATTTTTTATTGTGGAAGAAGCCAATTTTGCCTTGGTTAGCATATTAATTTCAATATTATTAATCTATAAATGCTTGTGTTCTTTGGATTGTCCTTGTTTATGACACCTTATGTGGCGCTTTCATTAGTGAATTAACATGTCCATTTTATAAGTATATGCAAGTCATGTTTTCTGTGTTCTTCAAACTAAAAAGTGATGCCACAGGATTTGCAATACATTTATATTTTGACAAAAAACACAAATATATTTCTTAGATTGCATATACTTTCTAGAATTAGGATTGCCCTCTTGTTTGAGTGCCCCAACACAAAATGTGTATATGATTTGTGCTTTGATATACATTGACATTATTACTAAAATTAAAAACCTTTACTGGGAATTTTAAAAAGTGAATGTATATTCTGAGTTATATTTCCTCAACAACTGTGTTGATTGTAGATTTCTGAGGAATAGTTTTAACAGAATATCCAAAATCTGGCATCTCTTTTGCAAAATGCTATATGAAAAGAAGATGCATTTGTTGTGATGGGTCTAATACAACCAAGTACTTTGTGTCTGAAGCCAATTGAATTGTATGTTCCACACTCCAAAAGTTTTAGATGAGATGTGCAATCTGATTCGCCTGTAAACCTCATAGCATCTGGAAAGCATTATAATATAGAAGCTCATAACATATTTGATTTTACAGATTCACAGCTGGAGAGCAATTTGCCTCAGAATGAATCATGCCTTGAGTTTCACCCATGTCTGATTTACTATATACTCCAGCGAATAATGTGAAGACTTAACCTCTATATATATTTTATAATATTCATGTTCTGTAACATTTTCTCTGGAAATTAATAATTATTAATCTTGTGAAATCAAACATGTTATGTACCTCCATATTCCAATTCCATATTCCAAATATAAATGTACACAGAGCTGTGAAGTAGCAATGTGATAACATCCTCTTCCTATTCCTAGGAAGGAATAATGGTGGTAGAAACCAATTGGTAGGATTTTTGCATTCCACATTTGGCTCAAATACTCCACTTATTAAAAGTGTAATCCCCAGGAAGTGATTAAAATTTCTGAATCTCATTTTCATCATCAGTGTGTGACAATAGTGTTTTCTACTTTAAGTTATTTTGAAGTTTTGTGGGAGCCAAAGTAGTAATGTCTGCTAAAGTGCTTTGCCATTCTAAAATGCAAGGTGCAAGAGCTTTGATACCACTGTGAAACTCCAGTTCCAGCTGCCCATCTGTTTCTGAAGTGGAGCACATTCTTTTGACCTAAGGCTATGGGAGAATTCGGTCTATCCTTAGGAAAACTGGGTGAAGCTTCTAGGAAACAGAGTGAAAATGATTTGTTTTCATTTTCTCTAGGAATGGTGGGAATTATTTATTTGACTTGCTTGCTGGTTTGTTCTTCCACTAAAAATATCAATTTCTAAATATTTCCTTTAAGCTTGAAATCATTTGATAAAATTGCATATGTATGTGAAGACATATGCTTCATGGGAAATTCAGAGGGAGTATGAAGACCCTTTGATGCTTGGTGCTTGGATCATATTCCTCCCTCCTCCATTTTTATTTTCTCAAGAGGTTATACCCAGGAGTGCTTTACTTTACTACTGAGCTGCATCCTCAGTCTTTTTTATTAAATTATTTTAAGACAGTATCTTACTAAATTGCAGAGATTCTCATTAAGTTGCTGAGGGTGGCCTTGAACATGCCATCCTCCTGCCTTAACCACCAGAATTTCCGGGATTATAGGTATGTGCAAACCACGCCTGGTTAAAATTCCCTTATCTTGAATGAATTATTCTCAGGAAATTTTCTCTTTAAATTCTTATTTGTATTCCTTCCTGACAGGTTAAAGTGAGTAATTATTTTCTGAATACTTGCATGCAGTTTTCAAGTGTTTACGTTTGACCTATTACATTCAAAGAGAAACTAGATCTGCTTCATGTGCTAGCTTTCTAGGTCTGTTATTTAATGCTTCTGTTTCTATCATGTAATTGAGTACAGGACAGAATTTGAAAAATTAAGGACTAATGAGGCAGTAGGAAAATCAGACAGTCTAGTGTGTTTTCACTCTTTGTAGGGGGAGAGGTTTGGTGCATGAGATTTTCCTAGAGTAGCAATAACACTCATATTTCAAAATAAAGTAAAGCAAGCGTGGATCTTTTTTATGATTCATTGCATTGTTTGATCCAAAATATTGTTCCTTGTTATTTGGTTAACTATTATAAATGGATAGATTTGAAAAAGAGGCCTAAATTGTTCATTTAGAATGGACTCTCATTTGTATATTATACTACTCATACACTAAGGGCCCTCAGCCAAATCACATGTTTTCTTTGGAAGACAAAATATCTTTTAAAGAAATTGTATCTAAATGCCTTGAGTAAAGCCTATGCTCACCATTATTTTATACCCAGATCTCGTAAGACGTTGCACTTTGGCTTCTATGAACATTTGAGTTTTCAGATAATTAACCTGTAAGACTGTCAGGATTTATAATCAGTCTCTGTAGCCTATCGTGGTGCATTTCAGCAAGTAAAGTTTCTAAATAATGATAAAATTCTTCCAGAAAAAAATTATTTTTACATTATCTGTAGTGCAACTTGCTAAACCTTTTGGGAATCAGCAACAGAGAGAAAAACTGTGTAGAGGTGTTTGAAATTGTAGCATCAAAACTTTTCACCCAGTATTGCTTTGGAGTACCAGAAGGATGTGAGTGTGATACAATGAATGAAGCAGAAATGAAGGAGGAAATAGAAGAAGCATGTTTAAGTTATTATTTCTTCCATTTTTCTCTTAGAGTTTTAAAATGACTCAAATGCGTATTTAATTGATAAACTGACTTTATATTCACCTATTGGAAACAGTACAACATATTTTACATCATATTATGAAATATGGATGTTTTACTAAAAGACAGGAAGAGATTTTTCCAGTCTTTAAAGTAAATACATATTCAAAGGATCTTAAGGCATACCATTTATTCATATTCATATCTATTGAAATACTGTACATCCACATACTTCAATAAATAGTTAAAAACCTGACCTCTTTTTAAATCATTTCTGGATTTCAAAAAACAATTTTTATTGAAAAGATTAAATAGATAACTTTTGGCTGTGTCACAAAGCTAAGTACAATGGAGAAAGTAACAATTCAGTAATTTGATCCATATAGATGATTGGCTTTGATAATTCAGTTTCTCAGTTTTCTGACTTTACACGTAGGGGTATACATATGTATTTGTCTATATTTCTTGTTCTGAATTATCTGGGTAATTTTCTTAGTTCTCCAGTCTACTTTCTAGATATAGCTTAAATGTTAAGATGAAGCATTAATTTTTCAGTGAAGTTATAAATCCCCCCAAGTGGCTTTATGTTTGAAATTCTCTCTCTCAAATCTTAATGTCTCAAGAAAACACACAATGCTATAACTTGGGCAGTACTTTTCATTATATAATTGTGGTGTAATAGGAACTTAATGGCGTGATGGGACTCACGTGTTGAATGAGAGCATTGTAAAACACATTACACCACTTGCACTTAAACGGAGAATACAAATGAAAAGCTAACTACCCTAACATTCTGCTTCTTGCCTCCCTCCTAATCCTCCTTTCTCCTATCTTTCATCCTTTCCTCTCTTCTCTTTTTCTATCCTTCCTTTTTATTTCCTTTGTACCTTCTTTCTGTCATTTTCTTTTTCTCAACTGCTCTTCATTTTTCTTCCTTTGAAAAAACTTTAGGGGCAACAAAAGGAATCCCACCAATGCAACTTGTGGAAAATACAATGCTGAAAGGAATAGCTTAGAAATTATTTTAGATTGAAAGATAAATCAATTTTATAAAACTGCTGTTCTGAAATTGCAACAATCTTGTACAGTCAGGACTGATAAAATGGAATAATCAGACATTTCATATGTCCATAAATGTAAAATCATCTACTTGAACATTATATGCAATACATTCACACAAAAAAGCAAATACTGTAGCCTTATTTGAACAATATTGAACTCATAAATACTCATGATTTCACTCTGTCCAGGGGCCTAAGGACTAGGAATGCTGCTGTGATACAGAAAAACAGTGAATACCTCCTCTATTTAAAAATGTCACTCAAGAAAGTCTCTTCTAACAAAAAGGCAAATACATATAGCTACTGAGCTATGACTGTACTTCTGTCACATTCTATGGGAAAAACACCAGACTCCACAAATTCGGAATCATGACAACACTTTGAACTAATTATTTGGTTCATCCATATTTTATACCTCAATTTACCTCACATTAACCCTACAAACCTTACAAAGAGGAGGTATTTTTAACTCTAGGAAAATGGTCACTGTATAAGACGCATTCTTGATCTGTTTCTTTCTCCCAAACAATGTACAGATGGTTAACACTTTTGTGGTAGCACCACTATTTCTAGTAAGTAGATTATTATGGAGTGTGCCACTTTAAAGCTGCAATACAAAAAAAATTAATTTTGCTCGCCAATTCCACAAGGAATATTTTTAAAAGCAAATAAATAATACATTTAAATGCCATATTGTTAAACCCAATTTTAATATATGAGTCAAAATGTCATAAATTTATTACAGCTAGTAAATTTAAGAGCATTATGCCATGTTATTGCAATTTTGTGGGAAGACTGTACTTTATGTCCTCTTATTTATGAGCCATCTTTCTAATTAAAATAGATTTATGACATATATTATCTTTAAATTTTACTTAAAAAAACAAATTTCAAGTCATTGTTTCTAGGGCAAAATATTAGCTATCTTAAGTATGTGATATGTGTAACCTCTGTAAAATTTCTCATATCTAATCTTAGTAGTAGGATGGTGTTTGTTGGTATGACTTGCAAAAGATGACTATTTTAGAAATGTAGGTGTGCTGAAATTGGCAACTTCATCAAACCTGTAAAATGGCTTTCAAGGCTATGGCCTTTCTTTGGTAAAGAATAAAACCATCAGCCTATTCCTGTAATATAATAGTTAGACTAACAGAATTTTCCTTCAAAAATGTAGTTTTCATTCTTTAAGTAGAAAAAAATGAATACTCACAGTAATTGAATGATTAATACATCTTAGATATTTTCACACTGGTGTCTGTCTTCATTTGATCACATCTTACATATATCATGTAAGAAGAAACGGAGCATGGTAAAAATTTTTTGGCTTCACTTGTTTGAACTGAAATGGCTATAAAGAAAGATTTTAGTGAAGAATTATTTACTTCAGGGATTGATCTGCTGCATACTAATATAGAATATTTGCTATAATATATTTTGGAACTTTTAAAAAATGTAACATGCATTCCACATGATCAACTGAATGATGTTTTCAGATACAAAATATGCAAAATTCTCCTGTCTTCAGGAGCACAGTTTCTGTCTTACTAACCTACCTATCACAAAAACAAATCTTTTGAGTGCTTACCAACTCATGTAATAGTAGGTGATAGGATTTTGTGTCCTTGCTGACAAACCATCTTAAAAATTTAGGCTTGAAGTAGTTAAAGAAAAAAGATACAGTCTTGCTTGACAATCCCTTGAGTGGACTGTGCTATCATTTTAAAGGGAATTATTTCCCAAGGTAGATCTAACATTTACCTTCAACTAAGGAAATCTAAAGGTACATTTACTGTTCTATATGATTAAATTGTTTTTCATCCCAAGAAGGGAGTTATTGTGGGGAAAAACTCTTAAACCCCACTGTTAATGAAAAAGTGCAATCTATCAGCTCTTTTGTTTTTTTAGAGATAGGGTATAGTTTAACTTTATCATGGTGGTTTATTGTTCTTTGCAAATTGTAGGATTTTGCAAAATATTTTATATTAGTTGGAGACAAAGAGAAAAAATATTTCATGAAGGCACACCCATGCTGAACTTACAGGAAAGAGAAGCAGAACTGCACAGCCAGTTATATTACAAGGCTCATTCCTGAAACCTGAATATCATGCGAGCAGAAAAATCTAGATATGTGTTATATTTTGAAGAAATGATCTGAAGGCAGTATTATTTGCTTTTTTATCAAAAAAGAAAAAAATGCATCTTTGTAAATGTAGATTGACTCTTATTGAAACAGGGAACTGAATGCTTGTATTGCAGCCTTAAAGAATCACATGTTCACTGCAATATTCGTTTTTGTAAACTACAGCCTGCAACCTAGCAGACCATGACTGAATGCTTTTGAAAAGTTGTAGATTACAAACATGAAATCACAATTAATATCCTCTAAAAGTAACTTCAGAGCTTTCACGTCTTAAAAAAAGGACAATGTGTACTGCTTCACAAGGTAATGTAGCTAATCAAAAAAGAGTAGAATTAAAGTATTTACATAATGAGCAATTCTACAGAAGGCGATCATCCCCGTGTAAGCACTGCTGATTATATCCCACGCTGCTTTTAACAAACTGTACCAGATTGGATCCAGCCATCAGCATTTTCAGAGAATCCTTAAAAGCCTTTTATGGGTCTTTAAATTTATTGTAGAATGGCATTCTTCAGGTAGAATATGCTGGTGAAAGAGGACAGTGTCAACACAAGGTACCAGCAGGAGAAAAGAACGTCAGCGCTCCCGGTAATTCCATACTGGGCTGTACTTGGAGCTGGAAAGAAATGGAGAAGATTAAATCAAAATCTAATTTGTGTCTTTCAGGATCTTGACAATAATCAAAAGGCAGCTGGGTGTACTGGGGAGAGCATTAGCTTTGGGGTTCAGACAGAATTAGGTTCATATCTGATTCTGCTCTGTGAGAATGTGTGGCCTATTTGACTAACCTCTCTGAGTGCTAGTTTTCTCAAGGGCAAAATAAAAGTAATAAAAATAATATGATCTACCTAGAAAATCTGTGGTGGGAATTGGAGATGAAGCACATACAGTACACTGTACTGAGCTAGACACATGCTAAGCATTCAATAAACAACCATTAACAATTTGTTCTTCTTACATATATTGTAAATATTTGTAGTTGTGGATAACATTCATGTTTCTTATCATCCAAATACTGTACTAAATGCTGGAAAAAAAGATTCTTTCTTCCAAGAATGTTTTTGTATGTGTTTGAGGAAAAGTATGCAAACAATTATAATATAATCTTAGGAATATTAGACTAGCATGTGCAAACTTCTGTGACATGAAAAATTGTGCATTTTAACAGAGTTTTGCTGAAGAGAACTGCCATTTGAATAGAAGAAATAACATACCCAAAGGCAGTAAGAAAGGAGAGATCAGACATAATTCTAGGATCTAAAAGTAGATTAGTCTTGCTGGACCATGAAGTTTGAGACATGAAGTGGAGGGAATTGAAGCTGGAGCTCTAGGCAAGTAGAATGACCTTGATTGTAATGAGAAGGGTTTAAGTTTTACTAATCTGAAGGAGAGTTTGAAGAATTTGGAGTGGTTGAATATATAACTGCATTCATACATTCAAGAGATCACAGTGTTATACCTGGAGAAGTTCATGTGGTACTTAGCTAACAGCTATGTTGAATTTTCACCCCACCCCCAAAACCTACAAATTCATCCAATAAGGGATATGGTTGGGGTCTTCCAAGTGGATACATTTCACTCCACAAGAGGATAGTTGCCTCTTGTGTGTGAATTATATAGTGCTCCAGAAATTGAACCTTGCAGGCATGCTCAGAATTACTCAGAACTGATTTTGTTTATTAAAATAATAAAATTAATAGTGATAACAAAAATCCATCCACATAATTTTAAGTGCCTTTTGCTAATGCAATCTGGATTTCAAATGCTATTTCCTACTAGAAATTGAATGATGTAATAAAGAAATATACTATTTTACTCTTTAATCCATAACTCAAATCAAGGAGCAGTTTTAGTCACTCAGGGTTTGAGCTAACAGCAGGTAGTTTTTAATGGGATTTTCATAAATGACTTTATTGTCATGTTGCAAGAAGAATAAATTGTGTTATTTATACCTCCAAGAAATTAATGAGGATGAAAGATGCATTGACCCCTATCAGTGGGAAGATTTCTTGGCAATGCAGTTGTCGACTCCAGGTAAATGAGATCCCCGTGCTAAAGCTATTACTTTTTAATAGAGAACAAAATCAGCTATTTAATGTACTTACATAATTTGTGAATGAGTGTTTTTTAAATGAACAGGTGATGAAGATGATACGTCTATGACTGTACAGAAAGCTTTCCAGAATCTGAGATAAGTCTAACCTAAAAGCATGGAACTCCTTATTTTCTCTCAATTAAGACCAATTAGGGTGACTAGAGTGGTGGCTGGGCGGTAACTGTGCTTGCCCAGCATGCATAAGTACACGGATTCAAATCACAGCACCCACATACACAACTTAGTGTCAGAGCAATGAAAGCCATGTGAAAAACGCAATAAAAACTGAGTCTCTCTGTCTCTCTCTCTCTTTCTCTCTCTCGCTGTTCTTCTCTTTTTAAAAAAGACCAATTAGAGTATTTTTAAAATATAAATAAGCATTTAGTTGTGTATGACTTCAATAACAGCTATGTCAGGGTTATCTTAAGAATCTTAGTGTAACTAAACTAGTGCGGCAGTAAAGGAGCAATCAAAAACAAATATAGAAAATGATTTAATAAAAGAACTTAAGCATGTAGAGTATCAATGATCCTAAAAACTCACCCCTCTTTTGGAATGCATTTTAGAGCAATGTTTCTTGACTCCAGGCTCCTTATTCTACAAGCTGTGCTTAAACACCCCTTTGGTGTCCTTAGACCATGATCTCTATACCTCTATTATACATTATTTGCAAATATTTGTCTGTGTATCTATGTCTAGAACCAGGTCATGTCTTATTTATCTTTGTGTTTCCTGAACACAAATCTGGTGGATAGTGGATAGTAGACATTCAAGAAAAGTCTAAATGAATGATTCAATGACATAAAAAAAATAATTTGTAATTACAATGTGTATTTCTATCCCACAAAATAAAATCTCTTCTGAAACAAGTCACATGCTTACAGCCTAGAAAACAAGCTAAAATACTGCCCTTGACTATTCAGCAAGTTTTTAATTTAACTCGATATAGAGTACCATACTGATCGCTGGGAATGCAATGGCTCATAAGACAGGTATGTTCTTTACGTTACTTAATTCTACTCACTCCTATGTATACTCCTTTTTTTGTCATTTACCTTCAAGGCCATCTTTTTTCCAAATGCATCCATCTCTTCTTCTACTCAATCTATCATCATTTTAAGCATGTCAAAGATATTATCCATAGTATTTCTTTGTTTTTATTATTTTTTTAGTGAAATTGTTTCTTTTTTAGGCTTACATGACATAAGAATATACAATAACTAAATTCTAAAAGCATGGAGTTTAACTTGCTCTAATTCGGTGTCCCCTTCCATCTCCCTTTTTAAAAATATGCATGACAATAGAATGTACACTTGCATAATTATAAAAGCTTGGAGTGTACCATGTTTTACATCATTCTCCTGTATTTCCCCTTCCCCTCCATTCCTCCAACTCCCTAATCTTTTTAGATATACTTGATAATAGGATAAATGTTAACATTTTTATAAAAGCACGCAGTAGAACTTATTCTAGTTCAGTTCCCAGCATTTCCCCTCCCCACCTTGTTCTCTTCCTTCTACTTTACTGATCTTTCTGTTATTTACTAATTGGTTTTTATTCATTTAGTGACTTGCTAATATACATGCTGATGAGATTCACTCTGATATGTTCATATATGATTAGAAGAAAGTTAAGTCTGATTCATTCCACAGACTTTCCCTCTCCTGTTCTTTCCTCCATTTCCTTCCCCTTTGTCTATTCCTCTATTCTTTTCCTTATTTTGTATTAGTTTTCACATATCAAAGAGAACATTCAACCTTTGGTTTTTGGAGACTGGCATATTTTACTTAGCATGATGTCCTCCAATTTCTTCCATTTGACAGCAAATGACATAATGCCATTCTTCCTTTTGTCTGAGTAGTCCTCCGGTGTTTGAATATGCCGCAATTTCTTTATTAATCCATTCAGGGGAACCTTGTTTGGTTCTATAGCTTAGCTATTGACAATTGTGCTGCTACAAATACTGATGTGACTGTATCACTGTAGTATGCTGATTTAAGGTCTTTTAGATATTAAAGAGTGGGATAGCTGGGAAAAATGGTGAATCTATTCCTAGTTTTTTGAGGAATATCTATACTGTTTTTCAGAGTGATTATAACAGTTTGTGTATTTTTTTTAAATTAATAATGACTTTACAACTAAAATAGCGACTTTTTATCATTGATTTACTTTTTCATCATTTGGGAATGTACTATTTTATTAGTCCTAAAGTAAACTAGAAGCTGACTTGTGCATTGTTAGCCAGCAATTATTATAGCTAATGGACTGCAAAATAATTATGAACAATCAGTAGACTACAAAACAAAGGGAAAATTAGTCAATGAAATGTGAGATCAGATACCCAATATCAAGTCATGTATATCATTTATACTCTAACTACATACTGAATGTCTTTTATGTTTTGAGAGTTGGATTAAACAACACACAAGCACTGATGAATAAACTCAATCCTCTCCTTCAGAAAGAGTTCACTCTAGTAGGCCTAAAAATGACAGGCAAATACAGAACATAGGACTTATGCAGCCATAAGGATAATTCAGAAAGCTGGGAGGGCTAAGAAGATATGGCTGGTTAATAGTTCAGCCAATAGGTAGAAACAAACTCACTTTTTTACAACATTAATGTTTCAGTGCATACAAATCTCATTTTCTAAAATGGTGTGTAACAGTCTTTGGGTATTTCATTGATTGACATTCATTGTGTTTGTTTTTCTGTGTGCTATGACTGTTGGACTGAACTATTTGGAGAAAAGGACTAACATTGAGGGTCTCAGTAACATTTGGGTTTGTTTTGCATGTTAAATTTCTCTCTCTCTCTCTCTCTCTCTCTCTCTCTTTAATAGAGAAGGACACTGAGAGAGAGAAAGAGAAAGACAGAATCAATGTTATTTAGTTTTTCATGTGGCTTTCAATGCTTGGACACTTCATTGTGTA
The DNA here is from genome assembly GCA_004027875.1 of Aplodontia rufa. NCBI lineage: Eukaryota > Metazoa > Chordata > Mammalia > Rodentia > Aplodontiidae > Aplodontia > Aplodontia rufa. The sequence goes on from PVKS010003501.1 coordinate 39,140, forward strand.
CATGGTGCTAAGGTTTGAATTTGCATCCTCAAGCATGCCAGGCACACTCCCTAACTTCTGAGCCACCACTCCAGTCCCCCATTGCATGTTAAATATCAATTGACCATTTGATGTTAAGAAATTAAAGAAAATACCTATTAGCTATTATTCAAAATTAGTTTTAAGACTGCTCAAGTATCACCCCTCATAAAAGTAAAAAATCATTTAGAAAAAACCCATGCTAAATTTAGCACTTGTCTCTTCTCTATATTATTTGGTAACTCATAAAATCGTATTTACACATCTTACCCGAACTAGAACAAAAACATTCCAAACCCAAGATTTTATATATTTTATATTTAGTACTGATCAAAGAGTCCTGTATTTAGTAGGTGCTCAGTACTTTTTTTCAAATGATTATATGATTTAAACCCATTTACAGCATATCACCACAAACATAAGGAAATGATACTATGACTTCTTTTTCTCGCATAATTATCTTTCTTCTTCCATGTTTGGGTGAATATTTTCTTTCTACATCTGGGCTTCTTGCTTTTGCTCATTGACTCAAGTGTCTGTGCATTGCACACACTGTGTTAAATAAGCAAATGAATGAGGGATTGAGACAACACTTACAGTAATGCCTATGGTTTGTTAGATGCTGTACTGCTGTACCTTATTTTGACCTGTACATATGAAATTATCTCTCTCAGCATTTTGAGCAAGAGGACAAATTATAGGCGGATTATAGAATACTGAATTTTATAACACCATTCTCTCACTGGAAAAGACTGTGAATGCAAATAAACTAGAGGGACCCAGCTGTAGACGTGAATTCCTTTAGGAGGCATCTGGGATGTGCCTCTGTGATGGTCAGAATTCTCACAGGTTCTATGCTTTATTTTTAGTTGTGTATGAATGTCTATGCCACTGTTATCCTATGTAAAATTAGTAGGCATAGGTCATGTGATCAGAGAGTAGTAGGGCTATGATGAGGCCTTAGTTCCATTCTGAGTGATATAAGAGGCCAGAGTTTGGCCATTTTAAAATTATCACTTGGCTACTTTGAGAACAATACATTGAACTAGAGGAGGAAAGAGCAAAATATCAAATCAAAACCTTTAAGAATCCCCATTGCTTATCACGTGGAGCCAAAGATATATAGCCCAGCATTCAGAGACCTCTGCTGTCATTCAGACTCATACATACACCTGGCTCCAGACTTTTGCTACTTTTGAACACATGTTGAGACAGATTAGGAGAAACAGTGAAATGGCTAGGTAGTCAGGACAGAGGGCCCCTATCCAAGAGCTAGCTGGTAGAGGCAGACAGTGATTGACAGGGCCTTCAAAAGCAAAAAGACCTTGAGGCTCACCTTTGTCCCAACAAAGAAATAGGGGTGGTCACAGGTGGGTAGTAGGAAGTATTTGCCACCTTTTGCTTTAACCAGTGGTGCTCTTGACCAGTTTCAATGCCTGTTTTACATAGATTTTAACCAATGGAGTTGATGCATTTCTCAGTGCCTGCTCTGCATGAATGTTAATTATGCTCATACCCCAAATCAATATAACCTCTGGCCTAACCTCCATTAGACGGTGACCTGCTTCCAGGAACCCCTCCGCCTTGCGGAGTCTCTGCTCTTCTTCCTAAATAAGTCCTACTCTTTTTACTCTTCCTTCCATGGTTGTCCGTGGATTTTATTCTTCAAATTCGGAAGACAAGGACCCAGAAGATCGGCGCCGAATTCCCAGGGTGTGTTTCCACACCAAGAGCTGCAACGCACCATGGAAATCCCAGCTCTTAGCTGGGTAGCTGCTAACACTTTTGGGCTGCAGAGACCTGAGGGACCTGCAATCAGCCCAAATTCCCAGTTTTATCTGGGAATCACTGCAAACACTAGAAGCGGGCTGTTTTGGCTGCTGGAATCTGTAGCAGCCCAGACTCCATTCACCAGCTGAAGCAGAGAATCCAGCCTCATCTCAAAAACCCCGCATCAATGTCATTTGCACATGCCTGTATGGCTGCTTTCGTATGTCCTTTCTCCACTTATTAAACTCCTAGTTACTCTCAAACATCTAAAATACTTCTTCTGAGATGGGCAAAGTGGTTCACACCTATAATCCTAGCTACTCAGGAGGCTGAGGCAGGAGGATCTCAAGTTCCAAGCCTGCTTGGGGAGTGTAGAAGAACCTGTCTCAAAATAAAAAAATAGAAAGGTCTGGAGTTGTATCTCAGTTTATGGGTGCCTCTGGGTTCAATTCTCAATATTATAAAATAAATACACAAAATATATTTCCTCCAAGAAGCCCTCTTTAGTCTCTCTAATAAGAATTATTAATTTTCTGCATATACTTGACTTCAGAACTTTTTTTAAACTTACAGTTATATAATCTTCCACTGATTATAAGTTATTTTGAAATTATGGGGCATTTTGAAATATGAGACATTTTCCCCAATAATATGTGTTTTGTATCTTCTGTTAAATATGTTTGATAGCTGTTTGTTGGATTAAATGTCAGAAAATATTTCTAAGTATTTGACAATATCATGATAAAATAACCTATTTCAATAGTTGCTCCTTTGACTTTTTTGCCCTTAAGAGAAAGGGTATGATGAAGAAATTGTTCTGTCTCTTTTCCAGCACTATTTGTTTTTGAATAAAAAGAAGAAAAGTTAAAAGAAGGAAAGGAGAAAGGAAATGGTTGAGAAAGGAAGAAGAAATCAAAAGGGAGAAGATTTAAAACAGATAGAAGAGATACCCAGCCCTTGAGCAGACTGTTAGACGGTTTCACATCCTCCATTTTATCTGAGGGAAGAGAAAGAAAGAGAGAGAAAGAAAGAGAAAGAAAGAGAAAGAAAAAAAGAAAGAGAAAGAAGAAAAGAAAGAAAGAGAAAGAAAGAAAGAAAGAAAGAAAGTATTCCAGAGAAACTGTCTTGTACGATTTTCTGGTCAAAATTTAGAGCTGGCTGTCATTCTTCCTAGCTTCTTAATAAGGCTAAGGCATTCTAATTTTTTAATGTAGAATTGTGCTCAATATGCAGATTGGAGACAGATGACATTGGTTTGAATTCCACCTCCATTCCTTTCTAGTTGGTCTAAACTAAGCAAGTTTAACTTTACTTAATTCTGTATTTTTTTTAAGAGAGAGGGACAGTGAGAGAGAGAGAGAGACAGAGAGGGAGAGAGAGAGAGAGAGGGAGGGAGAGAGAAAGTGAGCCAGACAGAGAAAGAGAAAGAGAGAATTAATTTTATTTAGTTTTTCAATTGCCTTTCATTGTTCCAACATTGTTGTGTACGTGGTGCTGGGGTTTGAACCCGCAAAGTTATGCAAGCCGGGCAAGTGCCATAACCACCAAGCAACCTCTCTAGCCCTTAATTCTGTATCTTCATCTACATATGAAGATTGGTAGTATCTCAAGTTTGTGTGAAGAGTAAATGTGTTGATACACATAAATCACCCAGTACAGTAACAAAGCTCAAGCACCTCATCAGGTGTTGTGAAAAATACACCTCATTAACTCATTTACTTAGCGCATTTAGTGTGTGCTTTGTACCAGACACTCTGACTAATGGACAAAATAGAAATGGCCCATGTCCCCGTGGAATTTTCTTTTAGCTTGAGATACTGTCCATGCAATGAGCGCATTTCACTTTCTTTTGCTTAACCTATGCTGGTTAAATCAGTGTTTCTCTAGTCTTACAAAGATGTCCTCCATTTTATCTTAATAAAAATAACAGTTCTCAGCATTTCTTAGCTTCTTTGGAATGATATATTGTAATGATTTGCTAGTCTCCTCTTGCAATCTCCTCCAATCAGGGAGTATGACCTCATCCTCTTCTCTCATCCTCTTTGGCATTTCCACATGGCATTCAGAGAGTGGTTTCACTGCTGGCCTAATGCTTGCTGTGGTCTTGAAGGAGCTCTCAGGCATGGAGGAGAAGTGCCCAGGGTAGGTGTAGAATCTAAGTTTTCGGGATTTCTCCCAGTTGTCAACAGAAAGATCCAATCTGGATTTTCATGTATATCTTACATCTTGTCTAATTATGATTATCACTCCCAATTACAGCTGCTGCATATTATTTTCAGTCTTGGCAGTTTTCCCTTGTATTGCTCTAGATTTTATTTTTAGGCAAGAGCAAATGTAACTGTGAAATATTTAGTTTTGGTACAATACCAATTACTTGCCTAGGCAATTTTCTTAAATTACACAAGCTTTAACTAAACTACTTTAGAATCATATTTTTAAGATTCCTGTCACAATCTTAGGTAGAGTTACTTAAACTACATTAATTCTGCTTCCATAAGACAAAACTGGCCTTAACTTATTGTTTTCCCAAGAAAGCTTCTACCTTAATGGGAAGTGAATGATGTATACACGAATTAGGGTTTCATGCAACAGAGTATAATAGACTTGAAACAGAAAATACATTACACTACTAAAAAATTATGCACCAGTGATTAGATCCAATTGGCAGTGTGACCCTGTTTTATCATGTAGTGTAGGAAGTTTGCTCAAAAGGTAGTTGAATCCTCTTTTAAGCAATATCCACCACTTTCTGCCTTCAACTGGCACAGCGGATATCCAAAGGCTCTGATTATACATCATATTTTTGTGTCACTTAATTCTACCAAAACATTCGGTGGAGTTTAGGGGAGAAGAAGAATAGCAAATGGGATGTGGTTTGAAAACGAATGCCTAGCTTTGATTATAGCTTCTGGAGAAAGTAGGCAGGCCTCAGCATAATGACATAATCTCATCACTGTTATGTCTTGTGTAGTCACATGGCCCAGGTCCTAAGATGTGACATAGTGTGTCACAGATAAGCACCAACAAACTATGTCTTCTCATACACTATCACACACTTGCAGCACAGTGATGTCCACAGAGCAGTCATGGTGTGACTATTGCACACTCCTATTCTCTGAGATCTTCTTCTTCCCCTAGATTTTGGAGTTCAGCAACTCTGATTTTTAGCACAGTTGCTGCGTGGTAGAGATAACAATGTATAGATTTTCAGGTTTTTTTACTCAACATATCTCTCTGTGTCATATACTATTTCTTAGGAATACAGAATGAAAACCACACCGTGGCCCACTTTTTCAACAGCTCTTGATCCAATAGAGTAAGACCCCTACCACAGTCTGTTCCTCTGGTATTTAGGGAAAAAAATCCAAGAATTGGATATATGACTTCAAATTCCTGCCAATCAGCCTTGTTTTTAAATATGGAATTAAGCTAACAAGTGCACATTAGTAGTTTTCTTAAATTAGAGGACCAAGATTATAGAAAAATCTGTATTTAGATATTTATTCTAATGTTTCAGATTCTAATTTTTTTTATTTGATCAAAAACCGAATGCCTAGAAATTCTGACATCTTTGGCAAACTGAGCTTTCACAATCATAAAATATATAAAATAATTCTTTTCTCTTTTTGTGTTATATACAATGAGGAAAATGGGTAAGGAAATCTTGTCGTTCCTTTCTCTTTCTGATGTGTGGTGTTTCCCTGCCAGTTTGATCTTAGCAATCACTGAGCTATTTCTCTGGGAGACCAACATCCTTGAATCCCACTCAGCTTACTGAATAACCATGTGCCCAAAGTTCATGGTATACCATCCTAAATATTCAACATCAAATACAACAAGAATTACAAATATGTATCTGTCTGATATTACCCAGATAAAGAAATCTGCCTATTTGTAGATAAATACCTTTGCCTGATAATAGCCAGATCAAACTCTCATGATCATTACCTCTAATCTGAGATAAAGAGAGTAAGAAAGCATTCACCCAAATAGAGACAAGTTCTACTGTCTTTTTGTGTTATTTGTAGTCATTGAAATAAAGACTCATAGCTAGAATTGCTTGTCAACATCTTCCAAATGCAGTGTATATTTTATTTCTAGAAAATCAGAAGTAATTTACATGAGCATACTATTTGTCTGTTGAAGTGCATTGTTGATACAGGTAATTTTTATAACCCTTTAAACTTGGCATGGTCCAGTTGTCCATCCCAGGTTAGTTTGCAAATGGGTTTCTATATAAGTATTCTTACATATTTTAGAGTGCAAGTGTATATCTGTATGTAGGTTTGTGTATGTGTGTATGTCTTAAAAACAGTTTTTTTTGCATGAAATATATGTATACAAAAGATATACAAATCACCTTTACTACATAGATTTTAGTTTTGGCCTTTAAGGCATCATCTAGCTGAAGAAGTAAAGAGGGCTTTATTGAAATAAAAATAGAAACCCAGCTGTGTTCTTAAGGTCACTAATAGCTGCTGCCATCTGCTGTATCTTCACTGTGATACTACTGGCATGGTTAAAAAAAAAAAAAAGGAGAAATTGGAAACCAGTAATCATTTCTGCAAGTTGAAGGATCTTTTAAGATTCTGTATATGTGGTTACGTGGGTGTGAAATTATTTAAGTTTTTATATACAGTGCTTAAACTTGGAGCTTTAACGATCACATTGTCTTATTTATTAAATTTTATTCTTTGCATCTTTTTGTGAGGAAGGTTACCCTAAACCAAATTATTTTCTGTTCTTCTGCAACATTGTCCTTTCAGCGTTAAGGATCAAGAATTTCATAGGTTTTATTATCTTTTCCCATTTGGAGAATATTCCATTTTCCTTTAAAAATTTTTGTTTTGTTTTGTTTTTAGCTTTTCACATGAGACTAAACCTATTGATTGGCTCTGTAGTTCATATTTTATTACAATGTTCTACTTCCTTATGCTTTAGATTGATTTTTGGTTATTCTAATTGCCATTGTATTTGGCTTTTAAAAACACCTTAATAAAATGCAAATGACTTTGTGTGGAATTTGACACCTCCGTGGACTTTTCTCAAGTTACCTTTCCAGCCCTGTCATTGCCTGCTCTCTGCCACATTCTGGACAAACCATACTAGAGGGAAAGCTCACTGTTCTCAGGACATGTCCAGGTCTTTGCTCACAGTCTACCTTCATCTGAAATGACTTTCTGTGTCTCTTGGGTTTGTGTGGTTGATATAGTATCCATCTCCAGTGCGATCTGCTCACAAAGTTAGGATCTTTCAGAACTCTAAAGGCATCTAGTGAAACCCTTTTGCCTTACAGATGAGGGGAGGAGGCTGGTAGGGATTGAGTGCTGTGCTTCTATTAGATTCAAAAAATAAGAATTCAGATATGCTGATTTTCTGTGATTCCACTGCTGTATAGTTTCCCTAAATTACTATCTAGCTCTAGTTGGAATTAATCTGTCAATTCCTTTTTTCTTCCATAACCACTTTGACCTATACTTTATTATTGCCATGTTCATCTCCTTTATTAGAATCTAAGTTTCTTGAAAGCAATGACCATATTTAATTTACTTTTATATCACTCAAAGCATTTGATCAAAGGAGGCACTATCAAATATTTATTATATAGCACCAAATTATAGATGCATTGTTTTAATTTTTGCATTTCATTGAGACTTTACTATAAAGTTCAAAAAAAAAAGGAGCACTCTAAGGCAGATGATAGCATTAGTCAATAATTCAGGGTTTAGAAGCATTGACTACCATTGTAGAGTACATTGGTTCTTATTGAAATGGAGAGTCTTGTCTTCTTGGTTGTCTCTAAAGACATGATACCACAAATACACAGCTAAACACACACACACAAATAGGTGTGCATACACACATACATGTGTGCACATGTGTGCGTGCACACACACACACCACACAAACACACACACACACGAGAACCTTCAAAGAGTCCCTTTTGTCTGTGACCTCTATTTGAATGTGTTAGCAATGAATGGCGACTGTATTGCTCACAATTCAGCCTATCATATACTAACCTAGTCCCCCTCAGTTTTCTCAGCTGAGAAAGGTGATACCATTTTCTTCCTCCCGGTGCTGTGATAAGCAAATGAGACAGCTAAACAAAGTGCCCAGTGCAGAACTGACTTAAATATTCAATAAATAATAGCTTTAAAATTTTGTCAATATTTATATAAGAAGTACCAGTATAAGCCCCTTCCTTGACCCAAGATGAAATATCCAGTTGTTGGAATGTGGTGTCACATTATTCCATAAATTTGAGGCAACACTCTCACCACAATACGCTCCTTCGAAAGCATAGGTCTAAAAGTGCAGATCAGAAAATTCATACACCAAATACACAATGCTTGAGTACCTACAAGTGCTGAGTACCTACTATTCCCAATTTACTGTTGTATGAGGTGGGGTACAGTTTTTGTATAAAATTCTTCTCAGTAGATCATATTGCCCTAAACAAACCATACCCTGTGTTATGGTTTGGATACTGTGTCCCCCAAAAGCTCATGTGTGAAACAATTCAAGAAGGCTTAAAGGAGGAATGATTTGGTTATGAGATCCTTCATAAAATCAACTAATTAATCTTCTGATAGGGATGAACTGAGTGGTAACTGAAGGCTGGTAGGGTGTGGCTGCAGGAAGTGGGTCACTGAAGATGTGTCTTTGGGATATATATTTTGTATCTGGTGAGTGGAGACTCTCTCTCTATGCTTCCTGATCATCATGTGAGCTGCCTTCTGCTATGATGTTGGGCCTCACCTTGAGCCCTAAGGAAAGGAGCCAGTCTTCTATGGATTGAGACCTCTAAAACCATGAGCTACCAAACTTTTCCTCCTAAAATTGTTCTTTTTGGGTCTTTTAGTTACAGCAGCAAAAGAGCTGGCTAAAACACCCTGTGACTCCTTCATTTTGAAATCCATTTTTCTTCTCAGATTCACCTTTCATTTCTCCTTCCCAATTCTAGCCTGTATTTAACCTGCTTCAACTTCTCAAGAATCTAGTTCTGGTTCCGTCTAGGATAAATTCCCTTTTCCTTCCCTGGAGTGCCCACTGCAACTCACTGTCTGTCGTGGGCTTGCTCAGCTTTGCGCCCTCCCCTAGGGGATGGCTTCCTAAAGTACAGGGATCCTGATTTGATTCTTTCATCTTTCTTTTCTTCTCTTTTCCGCTTCCCCAGTGACTTCTATAGAATGGTAAATGCATATAAGAAGGACTTAATAAATAACTGTTCCTTTATCTCTACATGAGAAAAATTTGCAAAATATACTGGTTTTATACACAGTTTGCATCTTGTCTTACATCCGCTCATTACCTTATTACTTTAGCTGTTGCTATGACAACCAGTTGTGTGCAGAGCAAACAATGAAGTAGATACAAGGTGGCTCTTCAGAGGGTCCCCAGTAGAACACAGCCTCATTACCCACAGCAAGGAGTTGCTCAATAATACATTTTTGAGTTGGCTTTTACTCCTCTATTTTAGTTGTTCCAACTCCCCACTAGGATTCCTTGAAATTCCTTCTGCAAATAATAACTTATAAGCAAGTTGCTCATTTTGGGGAGACCCAGACAAAGACATCCATCATGTATGAAGAAGAGAAAAGCAATAGACTATAAATACTGTGTTTGGTACAACTTCATGTCCTTCTAAGTTCACAGTGTTTTACACATAGTAGGTATTCAATAAATTAATTTCAAGTAAATAGAACTATTAAATACCTTTTCAATGTCTTTGCCATTGCTCTTCTTGACTCATTATAATTTTCTCAGTTTCATCTCTTTTATGAGATCTGTATTAATAATACTGTTAGCTGGAACATTCCTTTAGTAATGAATAAAGTGTCTTAAAAAATCTTAATTAAATCTGGTATTTCCACACCTCTCAAAGACTTTGTGCTAGAAATATCACCCACTGTTTTACACTATCATCATTTTGGGTTGTGCTTTAACAGCAACATTGTCTAATGAAAGTCTTGTCTCCTGTTGTATTTCTTAAATATTTAAAGATATTCATAGTTGTTGTATTTTTATTATGACTTGAAATACTCTTTCTTCAAACTTTATTTCTGCCTAAGTTGATCCAACTTGTAAATTGAAAAATGAGAAATACTATCATCATGGTCAGAATTTGGGAACATACACACAAGCGTAAAAAGAAGTGTTCACAGGATGAAAAGAAAAAAGATTAAATTTGCACATTGAGTCCAGTACTGAATGCACTCTGAAATCTGGACTTACACTGATTTTAAAGGATGTTTAGTAACCTCCTTCCAAAACATATAGATAAGTTGCTCATAATTTCTTTGGACACTGGTCAAGATATTAAAAAGAGAGGGATAATATTTTTTAGACTTTACATTGGAATACCTTTACTCTGGCTCATTTTGGGGCTGTTCAAATTTGATCACTTATGTTAGCGTTTGAAAGAGATTATGGCTGTAATGGAAATGGCACTTCCTGCATTAATAAATTTTCAGTCCATCAGTGTTAAATTCTGTATCCATAATTTCTTTGATTATAAAACACTAGGGAAAGCCATGACATAAGACAAACTTTTACTTTATTGAGAGCTGCCTCTACTTTAGCAGCATTTTCAATTATCCTTAACCTAAATGTACACATTAAAATCTAAAGCTGGAAAATTGTTCTTTCACACTTCAGTCATAAAGTCATAACTTAGGAGTAACTGACCTTATACCAGTGATCATATTATTTATTCAACAAATTTTTATTGACCACCTATTCTGTGTTAGGCTTTATGCTTTGTGCTGAGTGCACAAAGATGAACAAGACCCAGTCCTTGGCTCTAAGAAATTTATAATCAATTTGAAATAATACATTTCACTCTAGGGGAAAAGGAATAAGTTTCACCAAATCATATATTAGTCAAGTTCTCTGGTGAAAAAAAATAAACTTTGTCTCTGTTCTCCTGAGTCAAAGTAAAACTAAATCACAAAATCAGTTAGAGAAAGACATTCTAGGCTTATGTCATTTTCAAAGCCCAAAGAGACTAGAACCTGGGAAGTGAAGAACTGTATAGAGAATTAATGCAGGAGTCAGGCTCAGAGTTCAGTTCCTGACCAAGCTGATTGCACAGCCCACATTAATTTATTTAGCATCTTATTTCAGTCTTTCATAACACTCACTGTTCATTAATATAAAATGCAAAAAATACAACCTTAAAATGTTTTTAAATCTAATATAATCAACATAACTTCGTAGTCTAGTAAATTAAACAACAGTTAGACATCTCTGTAATTAGGCATTTCAACCAATAAAATGCAAAATGAGTTTATTCTGTACACATGATAGAAGTGATAGAATTATATTTTGAAGTATCAAATGTTGAAAATATTTTCTAAGATCTATAGGCAATGCCTATTTTATTATTTGCTATTATTTGCTTCTCTGTAATGTATTCAGCATGGACTTTTTCAGTGCCCCAAGTCTATAAAGCTCATACTAAACATTTTTTGATCAAATATTAGTGATAGTTGAATAACTCTTATATTGGAAATGTTTGAGGAATGCTTAATTTATTTGTACAGGGGGAACATTGCCTAGAATCAAAGGAATTGATGTTTGTAAAATTCTGCTATATATCTAGACTTTGCGTTGATTTTCTGTTTCTTAAACATTCACAAAAAAATTGGAAAATTAGTATTCAGAGCATCTCTGCATACAATGCAGTTTTGTTTTGCTTTGTATTTTCAAGTGAAGGTGCAGCTTCAGTTTATTATTCATGCTGGAGGTCAGGACTTAAAAACTTGAAAAATAGAAAAGGGATTAAGGGAACCATATATTCCTAGAGAGCAAAGCTATAGTTGAAAAACAATAAATGTGTCAATTTGCTTTTATTGCAGTAACTTTTCTACCTCCTAGTACACCAATATCTAAGAATAATTGCTAACAAATTCAGGGAGCCACATTTAAATACATATGTTCTAACATACATTTTCCATTTCACACTAAAGTGAATAATAATCACAATTAGAAGGGACATTTGACATCATTCTAATTATCAAATTGAATATCTAATATTCCCTGTAAGTTGACGTGCAAGACTTAGAGGAAACAAGCATACATTTTGGTGTTTTCTTAGAAATGTATTATTCTAAAATGATTTGGGATATATCATTGCATTTGGGTGAATTTTTAATTATATTATTATTATTATTATTTAATTATAATATCTCCTTTTCCCAAAAAAGAGAAAAGATGTTAAATGCTGATATCTCATTGTTACCATGCTGAGGATAAAGGGATGTAAAAGGATGCACTTAGCCCTGTGCATTTTCCTTCTAATCTGGGAGTCTCTTCCCATAGTAACTATTTTTTGTGTATACTACTTAAACTATTCCTGATATTTTTGACATGAATAAGATGATTGTTTTCAAAGTTTAGGCATTATGGCAGCTACCCACTTACAAAGAGTAATAGGGCAGCTTTATCCACATGTTTGAATTAGGAACAGAAAACTCACCAATAATACAAATGGAGGTTTTCATTAAGCAGCATTCCTGTTTGTTACAGAGCAACAACATAAATTTTTTTGGATTTCAATTTAACATTGAAAACAAGTCCCAATTCCCCCACCTCTTTGATGTAGCTGGCTGCACTATGCATAATGTCTAATGTACAATGGCGATGTCTATTGTGTATTGAAAGCTTCATTCAAATTTGTATGGTTCAGAATGTTCAATGAAATGCACAATTTGACTAGTTCAATATTCCTCAATTTGTCATAATGGTTTCCATGTGAGTGTTTTTCTTATTTAAGATTGCCAAAATGCCATTTTTATTCTTTAAGGAACAAGGTGACAATTCCTATGAAATCTCAGTTGAATGCTAAAGGCAAAGGCCTAGGTCAATCTCAAAGTCTCTTAGAGGACTATGAAAACCCATACAAAGTATATTTGATGTTAGAAGCTACAGGAAAATAATCTATCAAAGGCCTTGTATTATTATTTGCTGACAAGGAAATTAAATATGAAGTGAGGATATTATGGAAAAGCTTTGTAAGCAAAGGGAGTGGCTTAGCAGGAGTAAAGATTGTTGGAAAAAGTCTTTCAACTTGAATAATGCTCAGAGAATAAGTGGTTTAGGGCAAACCTATTACTGAAAGTTTCATCAAAAACACAAACATGCTCATTTTGGAGTCCTATAAATACCCTTCTCCATATTGGACACTGTGAGTTCTTTCACATTTATGGATATGTTTACTAAATTATGAGACCACTATTTCCATTCATCCCTTTAAAAGCATTATTAAAGTGTTTCTTTTACCACTGACTTGCAGTCAGGCTAAATTTTAATGTATGGAAAAACAATTTTGACTATGTAATACAAATATGATTTATCTCTTGATTACTGAATCATGAAAAGAATAGATTCAAAGGCTATTTCAAAATAAGGAAAGGATACAAAATTGTGGGAAAAATGTTGACAGTCACTATTTCTTAGGTGACAGAGACATATGTATTGCATGTTTTGCATTCTGTTTCTTTGGAGATTTTTTTAAAAATCACTTTGCAGGGAGTTAGGGATCAAAGGTCCTTTTCCAGTCAGTTAGACAAAATGTTGGAAAAACTACATTAGTTTCTTTTTCTTTTTTTAACCCAGTGCACTTAACCAATGAGCCACATAGCTAACCCTTTTTCTTTTTTAGTTAGAGACAGGATCTTGTTATTTTGCTTAGGGCCTCACTAAATTGCTGAGAGTGGCTTTGTAATTGTGTTTCTCCTGCCTCAGCCTCCTGAGCCTCTGAGATTACAGACATGCACCACCATAGACTTTTCTTGATATAGCTTACTGTGTTAATTTCTAAGAAAATACATTTCCAGGTTAAATACAAGATAGAATTTTTATAAAGGACGTTTTAAAAATATTGACTTATTTACATCATTGTGCTTGTTAGTTCTATCATTGTGATCACCTTCCCCTCTTCTTTTACCCAAATATCACTGCTTTTAGAAAGTTTTGAATAAGTAACTAAGACCACTGAAATACTGAAGTACTGGGATCCTCAAATTTCTATCTGTATGTTATGGATATTAATACTTTTGAATTATTGTGAGCATTAGAGGGGATATTATTTGTGACTATGCTTTGTAATTTATAAATCAGTTTATGCAAGCAATTTGATCCCAGGGCACAGTTTTCCAGATACTGATAATTGGGATTTTAAAGGGGAAAAAAAAACCCTCTTAAATTTGTAGTCATTTGTTAAATGAATTCTTACCAGTGAATAGTAAGCCATTATATGATGAATCAACTTAATCATGAACGTAAGGTGAAGTATAACTACCCCAAACTAATTTATTCAGTTTAAACTTAATTATCTTTACCTAGAGGCTCTATTTTACCTGTTAGTAATGTATGGGTTGATAACTGACTTCTAAAAGTGTCTATCATGCATTTGTAGATTCATTTAAGGAATATTTATTTAGCTTCTACCTACACATAGAACTGAGTGTCACCGGGAATGATAACTCATGGTAGGTATAGCAGGGATTATTCTAAAGACATCTCCCCTCTCCCAGGATTCCTGTCCTCTGGTTACTAAATTAGCCACTAATTTGGTACTGCTCTGAAAGATTTTGCAGTTGTAATTAAAATCCTAATTAACTGACCTTAAAATATGGAGAGGATCTGAAGGGGCCTAACTTAGTCATGCGAGCCCCTTTAAAAGAAGGCAGTTTTCTCCATCAGTGCAGAAGTCACAGATTTAACCTTAGAGGGGGATTTCCCTTGCTTCTGCTGGTATAAGGACCAAGGGGCCCATGCATTAGGCAATGCGGGTGACTTGGAAATGGAAAACCTCCTCCCTCTGATGAGGACCTCAATGTCACAACCAGGAGAAAAATGGGTCCGGAAAATACCTCAAAAGAGCTTGAAAGTAGACTCTTCTCTATAGCCTATGGACAAGAGCCCAGCATAGTTACCATGTCAGACTTTCAGAACTGCAAGATAACAGAACAGTGTCAACTTCAACTACTACATCCCTGATAACGTCCTTATACAACAGAAAGCAGAGGCAAATCAACAGCCTCCTTTCATGCCAGAGTGTGTCAAAAAGCTGTTGAAAGGCAATATAAGGGTTAAAGAAACAAAATGCAGAAATGGAAAATTGAAAGACTTGTCAAGATGCAAGGCTGAGTGTCAAATGAGCAGTACACATATCAGGGTCTCAGGAGCTCTTAGAAGGGTGTGCTACAGTGGGAAGTTCTTAGATCTGGAAGCCTGAAAGCATGGGGAGATTTGCTAGAGCAGAATTTCTTTACAGCTTCAGCTAAATCTCCTTTTGATCCTATTTGTCCGACCTTTAATTCAAGTTTTTATTTAGATGACACCCTCAAATACTGAGGACTGAATTATAACAAGTTATAATCCATGCTTTTATGTCATTATATATTCTAATGTCACATATATCTAAAAATAATCAATAAAAAGTCCTATATCTATTGTTCATGTTTACTACAAACCTTTCATCACCTACAAAACAAGAAAAATAAAGGCTCCAATCAGAGACTGCAGGGGGTCAGTACTATTGTTCGGGTGAGTTGAACAGCTACAGTCAGCAGCCACTTACAAGTGCAAGATTACTCCAACTCTAGGCTGTGCCTTGAATGAGGTGATGACACATATATAATCCCTGCATAGAATACAGGGAGAAAGCTTGACCAGAACACTCAGGAGCAGCCCATCAAGCACACCTTTTAAAAGTAAAATGGCTAAATCTAAACATGTATCAGTGAATACCTAATCCTACTCAGCCTCCAACCACATTCATTTTTCTAACTCTTGTGCTCAAATAATAAATACAGATGATACAGAAAATAGGCACCATGGCAAATTTGTACAAACAGAATTTAGAGACGGTGACAGAAAGCTTAGTGAAGCATAATGCTCACAAGACATAAAGCAAAAAATCAGGATGAAAAACATCAAACATTTCCCTGAGGCGCATGATTGAATAAGAGGGTCCTTTGGGTCCTTTAGTTTAGCACTACCTCCTCTTTTCCTAGCAATCACATTCCTACAGCTAAATGGTGTTTGGACCAGGACACTCATTATTTACAGCAACTATTGAAGCTGCAAGAATATATACATATATGCATAGCGCGGCAGCTGAGGAGCAAAGCCCTCCGCTGGTCTTATTTCCCCAAGGTTGCAATCTAATTGTGCTTCCAGTAGGGGGAAAAGGGCACAGGCATCTTCTCAAAATCTTTTATTTTTATATGCAAAAAGTAAAGTCAACACATTTCTTTTACTTCTGCCACTTCTCCATTTAAGCCGTTCTTTGCTTCTCCATTTAAGCCGTTCTTTGCTACTTTTGTGCATGAATAGAAGAGTGAATGGAATGAACAATGCATGGATTTTGTAGTTGCTACTATGTAAAGTTAAAGCAAATAAACTGCAGAGAAACAAGAATAAATGTAGAAATAACCTAAATCTTTTTATGTAGATGAGGTAAAAAGGCAGTTTCCTTTAGAATTGCTTCTTTAGATTATAATAGCAATTTATGTTAAGAGGCACTATGACAAATCAGCTCATCATTTATTCTAAGAAGTCAAACTAGCAAGATCGAGTGTACTGCAGGTGGTTTCATGTTATCATATTAAAACAGTCTTAGTAAATGTAAAAGATAATCTCAACTGCTATGTTCTGTAAGCAAGCAGAAAATTATGTAAATCTGATTTCCTTACTATGCGCTTGCTATCTCTTTAATGCTTACTAAATCACATCCAGATTTGTAAACACAAAAGCACTGGATCCAAGATACATTTGCTTTTCAAGCACTCAGAATGAGAAAAGGTATTTTGCAGGGTGTAATTGAAAAATTCCTATCTGTTTTCAAAAGCTAACAAATCAACGGGTTGCATGAGATTTAAAAAAATACAAAACATCACCTCTTAACTTATTATGGGCTTAATTGCTTCCTCATAATGGAGTGAGAGAGTGTGATTGCAATAAGAGTAGCACCTGCTTTGAAAATCGGATATCAAAGAAAAGCCGGTGGGGGAGCAGAAGCCCTCATACTAGACAGTTGAAATTCTTTCTCATCTCTTCCTTAAACGGGACTGGTTCTTACTGCCTGTCTTTTGGCCCTGTTTACCCTCATTGCCTGAAAACCTAGTGTTTACTTTGGTAGCTCTCTAAAAATGTCAGTCCCTGCATGCCCATTTTGGAGTTGCATAGGGCACAGGGGCAGGTTCACATGGTTTATATAGTTGGGTATTTATTTGAGCTTAACCTCATATGGACACATATGTGTCTTTATGGACACATATTTCCTCTGCATGGCCCAGATTACAAGATGCTCTGCCAGAGGAAGTGAAGATGACTGCCTGAACTGGAGTGTATAAGCATCTTGAATCAAGAACAATGCCAATGAAACAGACTGTCATCATTTTCCCTTTGTTCTGAAAAAGAAAATCCTGAGATGTTAAGGTTAATTAAATTCATTGTTATTGTGGATTTGCATTTACTTGCATTAACATAGTCTAATCAGTTTGGATCTATATGTCTAATGTTGTCTTTTCATCAACACTAATTTCTTATTTTGTGTTTAGAGCAACGCAGAAAATCCTTTACTTTTTCTATGGAAAATGAGCAAGTGCCACCAATCAACAGGTTATAAAATATTTAAATAACTAACTATGATTTAGTTAATAAAAATTTATACTATTTCCTGCATTTTGAAAAATGAATGAGAAACCAAATGCTATTTCTAGTTTCTGGTCTGTAGTAGATAGTTAAATATTTGTTAAGTAAAGGAGTTCTTTTCAATAAATTCAGTAACTAGTGAAATAGAAAGTCTCATTGTGTTTTAAAGAATCATACCTATTGTAAAATAAGACAATATTCCATTGTAGTCCAAATGTTCTAGAATTTTAAGTGATAGACTGAGGCAACGACATGCAGAGAGTAAAGAAGGATGGAGAATGCCAAACTAAGATACAACCTAAGCCGTACAAAGAAAGTAATCACAAAGGCACTAGGACAAGTAGTAATGAGAGATGCTCAAAAGGAATTATGCACTCATACAAAAGAGATGCAGGGAGACTGTCAACACTCTCTCTCTCTCTCTTTCTCTCTCTTATCCCAACATTTCAGAGGCACACAACGACACTTATCGAAAAGGCAAAGAGAGACTGAGAATGATAATTACTGTGGGAGGCAACATGGATTGGAGACGACCCCAGCTTATGTGTTTATAGAAGGTTGCTCCAGAAGACTTCAAAGCCCTCTTTGTGTTTCACAGCAGAAGGTATGAATGGCAGTGCCAGCTCTTGGTGCTTGCCCTTCTGGCTTGACGACACTAAGCTGAGGTGCACGTTTGGCCTGTGGGCTGAGGGTTTCACACCTCCTGTCAACACAGTATGTGTTAAGTCCAATCCTCAACAGTACATGTGTAATAACACTGTTCAAATCAATGCTTCACAAAAATAAAAACAACTCATTGTCATTTATCTGCAAAACCGCTGCTTTGTTAAGACACTGAGTATAAGCCCTAATAAATTCAAATGCTGGGAACATAATAGCAATGCACTCTAGGTGAGATGCATAGCTAAAGAAAACATAATTCCATTTTTCAGGACCTCAGAAATTTAGAACCACAACGAAAAATTCATTCTTATATAGACCTGATATATTTAAACACAGCATTCTAAGAATTTTGCATATATAACTTTATTTATTTCTCTCAATCCCATTTTAAAATGGGCACATGTAAGCACTGCATCTCCCCCATTCTATGTGGTTTTAAGACCTTTGGTTTTAACTGATTTACTATGCTGCCGCTCAGAAATAAGCCAAAAAATATAAAATTTTTAAAAGGTTAGAATAATACTGGACATTAAAAAAAACACACAAAGAAATGAAGAAAATCCCTTTTGATTTTCTTTAATAAAAAGAAAGAAAAAATTACTTTAAAAATCTTTATCACCTATAGGTAGCCTTTTCTAAGACTTCTCTTTTACAAAAAAGCCAATATGGAGTAAGAGGGAACCTTGGCATGGTGAATGCATAATTTTTTGGTTATTTGATTAAGAAGTGACATCTGGATAATTTTAGAATTTTTTTCCCCGTAAGCCACATTGACTAGAACTGCTCTAACTGGCAAGCATAGCCATGCTTATTTTCAGTGAACTTAAATTCAGTGTAAAATTTATTTCTAAATAAATTTTTTTTCTTTTTTTTTTCAGGGCTGAGGACCGAACTCAGGGCCTTGCGCGTGCTGGGCAAGCGCTTTGCCATTGAGCTAAATCCCCAACCCCTCTAAATAAATTTTAAATGGATTATGTCATGTCAACAATACACATGTCTATGTATCATAGCAAATTTTGTTCTTGTACAAAAGGTGCAATTAAAACAAAAAAGGCCTAAACATCAAAGTAAAGTTTGAATTGCGTTTCATTTTTAATTCAAATGCTCAATGGATTGCACAATAAAATCCTATTGATGAATAATAACTTCTTTTTGATAATAGTCTGAGCCAAGCCACCCAGCGACAGTGGTCTCTGAGCAATCTGTCCATAACAGTCATCCGTCAGAGGCTTTCTCCATCTGTTAGGTCCACTGTGCATTGCATCCCATTTTGTTCTCATCCTGGGAACTCTCCAGCAGTCCCAGGCCCATCCATACCTAGCTGTTTTGCAGCAAGACCAATGGTGACAATTAAAACATCGTTGCAGGCATGACATGCTAGGTTATGGCTGAGGAGGCCCCTCTATTTTAAAATCACTGCTTTGTAATACTTAACAACTTTCTTTGTGCTTGCCTTCAGTTCAAAGTGTTTCTTTTAAAGAAATATTGAAGAGATGTATTTTGCTTTAAAGTGAAAATATACTTTACCGATTACCATTACTTCTTTTTGAAGAATTTACTCGTGAGGGGGGAGGATAAAGTACATTCATTATTCAACAAACATGTTGACTCTTTCCTACGTTCAAGGCCCTTTTGCAGCCGGTGTATCTCTTCTCAAAACAGTATTTGACTGGTTGGGCAGATAAACCAAATTCACAAGTGAACGTTGTGCAAACTCAAAGTCCCACCACTGCAGAGCTGCTGTTTGTGGCTACAGTACAAAAGGAGACAGTGTCCTCCTGACACCTCCTAGCACCTGGAACAACTCATCCCTGAACATTTGTTCACATTCTGGTAAACTTTGGGCATTGTAATTTCTGATTTCTGTTTTGAAGATGTTTTAGTCAGTTTTTTTTTGGTTGTTTGTTTGTCTGTTTTTTGGTGCTGTGATTAAAAGACCTGACAAGAACAATTTCAGGGGGAAAAGCTTATTTGAGGGCTCATGGTTTCAGAGGTCTTAGTCCTTTTGTCCAACTCCATTCCTCAGAGCTCCAGGTGAGGCTGAACATCATGGCTGAAGAGTGTGGGGGATGGAGGGAAGCCGCTCACATGATGATCAGGAAGCAGAAGGACTCTACTTGCCAGGTACAAAATATATACCCCAAAGATACGCCCCCAATGAGCCACCTCCTCCAGCCATACCCTGCCTGCCTTCAGTTACTACTCAGTTAGTACTTATCCCAAGATTAACTCACTTATTGGGTTAAAGCTGTTGTAACCCAATCATTTCTCATTTAATCCACCTTGCACTGTTTCACATGTGAGATTTTGGGGATACCTAGTATCCAAACCATAACAGAAGCCATGTTTCCTCTCTGCTTTTGGCTCTTTGATCTCCTGTGGATCTCAGCTTGCATCTTTCCTGTCTGTGTTGTCTCTTGTCTCTGCAAATCTCATTCCCACCTGGCTCATTCTCCTGGGATTTCCTAACAGAGCAAGCCTTCCTCCAGAGCTCTCTGCTCTTTTGCCTTGGGGCTCAACCAGGGGATAGGGAGAAAGAATTTTGCTTTTTTTCTTGTTTTTATTTAAAATTCAAATTCATAGTTTTTATTTCTTCTTTTCGTGTAGTTTAAGTAGTCACACTGTATTTTTATTCAAAACCCTTAGATTACCTGCATTTTCTGAAGTACTACAGAGTTGCCTATAAAATACTCACATTTTACTTTGGTAATACAGAAAGAACATAATTCACACATTTTAGTGAATTTTCAGAAGTGGTATGTCTTATTGTCCTTTTCATGGTTGTGACTTTCCATATAAGAATAAAAAAGGCATATTATTCTTTGTGATCAGTCAATAAACAAATTCTGTGGCATTGTTCAGATGTATTCAAAACCTACAAATACATTTTAAAAGCAAGGCAAATGTAACTGAAAAATATGGTAAAGATATAAATCATGAATTTCATTTATTTAGTTAAAACACACGAAAAGTAGAGTTTGAATAAAGTAAAAAATGGACATATCTTTCAATTTTTCTTGGACGGTGCACTTTAGTGGAAGAGGAGGAGAAGAGATAAGGGTGTCTATGCCTTACTGCAGAACTTCCATGACCAAGGTTCCGTTTGTTGCTTCTCTTGGTGGCTTCTAATATTTCATCCAGTGACTACATAATGTCAGTTCTGAAAAGAGGTTTCTAGTTAGTCTGACCAGAAAATTCTTTTTTTTTTTTTTTAGAAAGAGGGACAGCGAGAGAGACAGAGAAAGAGAGAAACAACTTTATTTAGTTTTTCACATGGCCTTAGTTGCTCCAACACTTAGTTGTGTACGAGGTGCTGGGGTTTGAACCCGGGTCCTCGCGCTTGCCAGGCAAGCGCCGAAACCGCTGAGCCACCACTCCAGCCCCAGACCAGAAAAATTCTTATTTAAAAAATAAATCTATTCAAAGTATCCTACAGGTCAAAATCAAATCAAGTCTCTCGTTCTTTTTACCTATGTGAGTTCTTCTAGGATGTCAAGAGTGATTTCAGTACTAAAGGCCAACTAAGCTGTAGCTCTGAAAAGTTAAGCATTTTAAATTCAACTTCTAATCAGGAAAAGTCCATAGAAATTCCATACTTCTTTTTTGGAATTATTTTATCTTAGAGGAGGAAGAAGAATACATCTTTTACTTTCGTTCATTCACCTACTTATCCAATCATCCATTTATCTATCCATTCAACAGATATTTAGTAAATATTTACTATATCTAACATGATCAGGAACTTCCTAGGCACCAGGGATGAAGCAGTGAACAAACAAGTTTCTTGCTCTCAGGGAACTTGCATTCGGCAGGGAGAGGAAGAGAAATAAGTAAAGTATCAAGGGCAGTAGTGCTAAGAAGACAAAATAGAAGGAAGGGATCAAGACTGAGTGGGAAGGAAGGTGCACTTTTAAGTACAATTGGTGACTTAGAGACCTTGACAAGAGAAGTGAATAAAGTAATGGCATGAGCTACAAAAATATTTGAGGGGAAGAAGTGTTAAGAGGGTTGGTTAGCACTAAGGCTCCAAGGCAAGAGCATGCTTGTTGTTTTCAAGAACAATAACACTGGAATGTCTGGAGTAGAGCAGGAGAGTCCACAGAGACAAGCTTTTAAGACAGGAGGTCTTAGAACAGGAGGCAAGATCATACGGTCATACAGAAGCCTCTGGATTTCATTTTTCATGAGAAAGGGATATATTGGATAGTTTTGATCTGATGAGTGACACGATAAATTTATTACTCAGACTCCTTGTGACGCAGAATAAACTAAAATGAGGCAATATGGGAAGCTAGGAAGAGAAATTAGGAGTCCATTTAATGGTTGCAGCAAGAGACAGTATGTATTTATTAGTGGTTGCTCTTTTTTTTTTTTAAGAAAATCATTTTGCTGCACATATTTCATGTGTACAGGGTGATATTCTTATGTACTTACACATAGTTGCTATGGTTTGAATATTTGTGTACCTATAATAACTCATGTTAAAAGTTCATCCCCAAAGCAGAAGTGTGGAGAGGTAGAAACTTCCAGGAGGTGACCAGGTCTTAAGGGTAGTGCCCTCAGGAAGGTATTACATTCTTTTTAAAGGGCTGGAGGGGAGAGTCCTTTTCCTTTTGCCCTTCCTCTTTCTGCCATGTGAGTACTTAGTAAGATAGTTCTTGCCAGATAAAATTCTGGTGCCTTGATCTTGGAATTCACAGCATCCGGAACTATGGGAAATAAATTTGTTTTTATTAAATTACTTAGTCTCTGATATTTTATTTTATCAACACAAAGGAACAAAACCAATAGTGAAATGGTTGTTATAGTCAAGTAAGCTAGCATAAGCTTCATATCATATAAGAACTCATTAGCAGTTGCTTTTAAGTAATTTCAAAGTGGACATGAATCCACTATGCTCCATACTGCCCCCAAAATGCCTCTGGGCAGTAAAAAAGTGTCATGCTTGGAGCCCACTGTGCATGCACGTGAGAGAGAGGGATTAATTTTCTCTGTAAGCATAAAGGTTTGCTGTTACCAGGAACAAACAGTGGTTCTCTCTATTCCCAAATAACTTCATAAGCAAACAGAAACTACTGAACATGTAGTTTACCCAAATACATTTTTTAAAAAGTGAACTCACATTTAAATTGTTAAATCAGCACTAAGCTAAAAAGTTAGAAATAAGACTTGTTTTAATATCTTTTTGAAGTGCATTTATCTGTGTTCTTATATGTATATAGATGTAAATATAGATATAGATTCCTAACTGTGCATATGTTCATGGAGATTTTTTTTCTTGATCTGGATGTGTGTGTATATGAGCACTTGCCCACATGTACTACTACTTGAACCACCCAGATCTTTGTGCCTGTTAAACATATTCTACCGTGGGGCTACACTCCAATTCTCACAGAACTTCAAATATAAGCTGTAAATGTAGTCCTAAAATCTTTGTAAGTACATGCCATTCATTTTAGGTGCATGACTAAGAAAAAAAAGGAGTAATATTTTAAGAGACTGAAATATATTTACCTGAATGAATTTAGTAAGTAAAATCAGCAACACAGCCTTTCAAATCCATGTTAGGGATTCTCATTATTAGTAATATCTTTGTTTCTGTCCACTTTGAAATTACTTAAAAGCAACTGCTAATGAGTTCTTATAGGAGATGATGCTTATTCTAATTTACTTGACTATAACAACCATTTCACGATTGTTTTTGTTCCTTTGTATTGACATAATAAGGTATCAGAGACTGAGTAATTTAATAACAACAGAAATTTATTTCCTATATTCCCATAGTTTCTGGGGGAGACTTTCTCACCAAGGACTTGTGTTTTGCTGGACACGGTTCTTAACTTTTTTCTGTCCTGATAATTTATTGTACTAACCAGTCACCTACCAAATTACAATGCTGAGAGTTTCAGTAGTACAGATAACACAAAGTGTTTGGATAGATTTGAAGAAACCTAAATGTTTTTTTCAAAGATTGCTAAGGTTGGTGGTATACAAATGACAAAATAACAGCTGTTGCAATACGCTTAAATTTTGCACCAATAATTAATGGATCTTATGCAAAGGTACTTCAATCTGTTTCTTATGAAAAAAAATACATTGGTACTTGTAGTCAGACTCCTGGATTCTTTTGCTATTGTAAAGCATTCTTATCAAATTATAATGATACTTCAAATGTGCTGAATCCTAGCACCTTCCCTTTTTTGTGATGCTGAAAAATTACTTTGCATAATAATAAACTCTCTAAACAAACATAATTGCTTTCTCACCCCACTGAAAAGAGGGATGAAGAACCACTTTGAGAACAATAAAGAAAGGATTTTGGTTTTGGTTTTGTGGGTTTTCTTTTTCTTTTTATTTTTTATTTCCCAGGTTGAAAATTAGCTAAGCCTGACAATTCGTATTGGCTTGGAGCACTCAAGGAGAACAATGACCCTGGGTTAAGGTTCTGGGATGAACTGGGTTCTATCCAAGGTCACAATTCAGCTTGTCATGAAAGCCTAGAAATTTCAGACAGACTATCACAAGTAAAATGGAGCCAGACACTCTTGAGCAAACACCTGACCCCATTTGGGGCTATTATGGCCAGAATCTGTATATGGTGACCTAGAAGATTGGCAGGTATTCCTGGCCAGGGATGGAGCAGTGGAAACCTGCCCTGCTGTACACTCACAGGAGGGACAAGCAGTGCTGGCCAGAAGCACAGGACAGGTGGCTTGCTTATACGTCTGACTAGAGCACGTTCTTTTTGCTGTGCCTTGATCAGCAAAATCACTGCTCAGTATGTTTAGTCCAACATTCACAATAAAATCCAAGTCCCCTGCAGTTTTTTCCAAATGAGCAAATCTCCAAATCTCATTTTCTCTAATCTTCACTCCCATTATGTTTTCTATCACCATTATTATTCCTCTCCAAACTACTCCAAATAGTCATGTTTTTTCATGCACTATACAAGGCCATAATGGATTCTGAATAAGATTCTGTGTATTAGAAGATCAACTCATCTTACAGATTCAAAAACTGAGAGAGGTGGTGGGAAATTCAGTGTTCAAGTAGGAATAATAGTGTAAAGAGTGACTACAATTTTTGTTTGGCTTTCTGGGATTCAAATAGGGTTTTACTGTCTTTATCTTTCCCCATAAAACTTTAAAATAAACTGAATGTTTCCACGAAGCCTAAAGCTATATACTTACCTTATATATGCATGAGCAGAATTTGCATCTAGGGAACTTGTTTCAGTCATTCTACTGGTCTTCATCTATTTCTATTTCTTTCTTACTGTTGTCATCTCAATATAAATACACACAGTATTATATATATTATTATTTCTGTCTCTGTTTCTATCTCTCCTATTTTACTTTATTCTTATTTTTCTTCACCCTCAAGTAACTTTTCCTTTTACAAATTTCCTTAGGACTTTTGTCAGTTTCATAAGAACCTTAGTACTTCCTGCATTGTTTTATTGCTAGCTGGTTACCCATTTTTGTTTACTGTTTTATACACTCACTGAGAATAGGTATCTGAGTCACCATCATTGTTTCACCTACAATACCTGTCACCATCTCATGTCCCAGTAAGTACTAAACATTTTTAATATTTTCACCCAAAATAAGGTGCAATAGCACCTTATCCCATAAGTAAATTGGTATTGTTTTAGCTGATTATCACAACTGATGACTTACTATGAATTGAGAAATACTGAATCACCAATATATTCTGTAAATTCTAATGAGCATAGTTCCAATTTTCTTGTCCAAGTGCAATTCTGCATTAACAGCCAAAATCAGAGCCTACTCTTTAAAGAATATGATTTTATTTTGATTAGTGATCTGTCTCCAAAAATGTATATTCTATTAATTATCAGCATACAAAAGGATAGCTCACCTCTGATATATGAAAAATATTCTATAATAATCTATAAATTGAAGTCTCTTTTCATATTTTTCTTAAATGCTGGTGTTATATAACTCATGGATGAGTATTCCTTTTTTTTTTTAAGAAAGAATCAACTTTATTTAATTTGGTTTTTGTTCCTCCAACACTTAATTGTGCATGTGTTGCTGGAGTTTGAACTCTGGTCCTTGCACATGCCAGGCAAGCATGATACCACTGAGCCACCACTCCAGCACATGGATGAGGATTCTATTCAGAAAGCATGCTACTGAATTCTTTAGGTCTTTTCCATTCAGCATAGTCCAAGAGTCAAGAGTGTCAATATCACCTGGGAGCTTGTTAGAAATGTCAACTATAATATCTTACCTCAAACTACTGAATCAGAATCTGCATTTTAACAAGATGCTCTGGGTGATTCAAATGCACATTAAAGTTTGAGAGACTGCCTAAGGTTTTTATTTCTGTCATTGGAATTAGAAATGGCATATTTATAGAGTTGAAAGAAGAAAGTCTTGTTGTGTCTGGTTTTGATTGGTCCAACGACCTCAATCAGCTTAGCTGATGCAGGTGAGCAGCTTAGTAAGGTTTTGAATATTAATATTTTCAAATGATCAGAATCATGGAAATATACTGGTCACCTATATCTTAAATCAGGATAAAGCAGTCTGTTAAAAAGTTGCATTTATTGGTGCTCACTTTGTGTAGAATTGTAGGTGAGGTTATCTGGGTCATTATACATGAAGTGGAAGTTGTTTCAAAGTACCTACAGCTGAAACAGGTGACATGCTTCTGAAGAGTCATTATGAATACAAATGAGACCAAAATATACTTCCTTTAGGCAAAAATGCATGGCCACATTCTGAAATGTGTTCAATCACATGACCAAATCATGGGGGGGGGGTCAATAATCACTCAGAAGTAAAGAAGGACATCAACTAATCTAAAATCCGTGCAGCTGATAATACAGAAGAACAATAAAAACAACACAAAATCAGATAACCTGGTGTGGTAGCAAGTTATTGGCTCTACTCTTCTAGTCTTTCTTTGACCTGAGAAATACCAAATCACCAATATATTCTGTAAATTCTAATGAGCATTGATCCACTTTTCTTGTATGTTTTGATTATATACTTTTCAGGATCCTCCCATCGTGGGTAGTGTGTATGTCCCTGCTTCATCAATTTGATTCAAACATGAGAATTACTTTAGCTAATTATATGAAACAGGAATGAAAATTTGGCATTTATGATCGTAGGCCTCAAAAGAACATGATGAACCAGGAGTACAAGAGTCTGTATTCTTGGGTTCTGGGTGATGATTGATCAGATTATTAGTCTTGCTGACAACAGTAATGGAATTGTTTTTAACTTTCTGTGACATGGGAAGGCATCTTAGGTTTTTAAAGAAATCCCTTTCTGCTTTGTAGCATACCTGTCTGGGTACATGTCATCACCTATATTAGATTTTTAGCACCTTGAAGCTAGGAGTCTGTATTGTCTATCATTGAATACCTCCATGCTAAGCACAAGTTAGTTATTTGGTAAATATTTCAAGAGGTGACTGAAATGGTTCCACATATTATTTTATCAACATCACTACATGAATATGCATTTACAAAACAGTTCAACCAGGAGAGGAAAATCCTGCAAAATTACAAATGATTATTTTACTCTATGTATTATATATTTTTACCCCTAAAGATGGAAATCTACATTTTCTAATATTTAGTGCCCTCCATGCTTAGCATGATGTTGATATTTAATAAATAGTTTAAGTGGTAGCTGAAATGGGTGCATGTTATTTATGAGGCTTGTAAAATAAAATTGGTGATGATCATATCCTATACAAACCTGAATTACAAAAAGTATAAGTGTTAGCTTACCACATTAGAAATTTACCTTGAGAAAACATCATCTCTATATAAATGTATTTGCAAGAACATGAATATGCAAATAAAAACATTATAAAATATAATATTATTATTACCCTTTTACCAGATTTTATATGTGTCTTTATTCCAATAAACAATACAGGAAAATTTGCCATTATTAAATAACTGGACAAGTTGCAATGATCTTGAGCTAGGGTGACAGAAATTAGTCCTGGAAAGCTTAGGACAAGAAGATGAGTTCTGAGACAGCACTAGAAATCCCTCTTCAGGACCTTGTCTTGAGAAAAGGGTATGGTTGACTCAGAGGTTTTGTCAGAAACAGTTGAGGGGTTATTGTGTTCAATAATTCTTTTAGATGCTTAAAATAGGTCTGAGTTTTCAGGCCTTCTCCTCTGCTCTAAATCCTGGAGTACTCAGTTTAATAGATCTGCACTCACAGGCTCCATCAGTGTTGGGAGTGGGTGCACAGAGCAGGACTCCACACTCACTACCCAGTGGATACTTGTTCTACTTCAGGTTCCTGGTAGATCTAGGAGCAGAGTCCAGAAAACTGGCAATTTTAATCATTTGTGTTCTTTTTTTTTTTTCTGGAGGTTTCCAAAGCTTAGACTTGTTTAGCATTCATCTAATGATTACTGGATGATTTTTCTCATCCTCCAAGTTCCTTGACAAGTAAGTCACTCCTCTATAGGAAGCCCCTGTTGAGCTCTCTAAACCCATTCCTCTCCACAACTATTCCAGCCCTTAATTCTTAAAAAGACATCACCCTCTAATTCCTTTTATTTTAAATTTATATTAAAAATTTTCATTGAAGCCTCTTTTATTACTCATATTTTAACTCAGTGCTGCTGAGGGGCAGAGGCAATTTCTTTTTTTTTTTTTTTTTATAAAGAGAGAGGGACAGTGAGAGAGACAGAGAAAGAGAGAAACAACTTTATTTAGTTTTTCACATAGCCTTAGTTGCTCCAACACTCAGTTGTGTATGTGGTGCTGGGGTTTGAACCCGGGTCCTCGTGCTTGCCAGGCAAGCGCCGAAACCACTGAGCCACCACTCCAGCCCCGGCAACTTCTTATATATCTTCTGTCCCCACAACAATAGAGCAGAATAACCATCAAATGATTATTTGTTGGTTAAATGCATTAATGAATAAATAAATGACTTTGTGACCATTATCAATTCTTTCATTAAATTATTGAATGATGAGGGTAGAAACATGAGTAAGATATTCTACCTATCCTCCTGAAGCTCAAATTCTAACTGAGAAAAAAGTTCATTCTGCAGGAAGGACTTAACTGTGAAGAAGGAGCACCAAAGTATTATTGGTTTGGTATACTGTGCCTAATGGTAGCAGGTTTTTATAATTTGTGAGAAACATAGCTTAACTTGGTATTTTCTGATGAGCATGCATACAGTCCATTTGATTTTTACAGTTTACAGAAGATAATAATCTACAGTCAATTCTTGATTAACTCCTGCACAGATTTTTCTGGATATTTAATTAGCATTTTCAACTGTGTCAAAGGATAAAAGTAAGAAGTTAATTTCAATTTCATTATAAAGAATTGTTGTAAAGTTGATAGGGATGAAAAGCCTAACACGATTGATTTATGTGACTCTTTAGCATCACCTGTGGGCATCATTTCAGCACTCGATTTTTGAATCAATAATTATAGGTAACTGATTCTCCCCAACAGTATGGAATAGTGTCTTTTCTTTCTCTTGTGCCATTAGCAAGTTTTAATTGTAGGAACCACAGTCTGCAAAAAAACTAAATTTTCAGACATTTTACAAGCCTTGAAGATATGCAAATTGTTATGACCAAAGAATGTAAAGAAAAATTCCCCATCATTTTTAGCCCTCTTACTTTTTAAAGTTCTTCTATACAGTTTCAGATTTGCAAGTACTCATCTCCACCATTACAATGCAAATGTATTCATAGATAATAAGCAAATGAATGGGCATGGCTATGTGCCAATAAAGTTTTATTTATGAACACAGAAATTATAATTTTCTGTAATTTTTAAGTGTCATGGAATATTATTCTTCTTTTGATTTTTAAAACCATTTAAAATCTAAAAATCATTTTTATCTCTAAAGCCATATGAAATCAGGAAGTGGAAGGCCTGGCTGCCTGTTCATTCATTTACATATGTCTGTGGTTACTTTGGTGCTCCAGCTTCACAGTTAAGTCATTCCTGCAGAATGAGTACTTGCCAGAGATACCTTAAGGCCAGTAGAGTCAAAACTATTTACTATTTGACTTTTCAAGAAAAGGTTTGCCAATCTCTGGTTGAGACAACAATGTATTACCAAGTGTTCAATTTATGTACTGTACAAAGTCTAATATAAGTCACAATTTTTGCTCAAAAGACAACTGTTCTGACAATAATATTCATGCATTCAATCAACATATGTGAACAGCTACTATGTACTAAGCTCTATTCTAGATATTGGAGATACCACAGCCCAGAGGTGCCAAAGGGTATGAGCTCTGCCTTCATGGAGTTTACCTTCTTGCATAGGAGTTCAGAAATATGGAGTAGAAATTCAATTGTACAATTCATAACTGTGACATACTGAAACAAAATAACTCCCACAAATACTTCTGGCTTCTGTGCGCAACTTGAAGTGGAAGAACAGTAACAACAATCCCCTAGCATTGTCTTAGCAAGGTATATTCACCTTGCCCACTGAACTCTAGCTGGGGCTAATGGCTCATCATAAGGGAAACCTTAAACCTTTCCTTTTCAGAAACTGCAAAAAATCAAGGAGGAAATACAAACTCATGATTATGATACAGTCTCAATTTTTTTAAATATTAACATTAAAAATTTTAGGGGGGAGTTGGAGCAGTGGCTCAGAGGCTAAGGTGCTTGCCTGGCATGTGCAAGAACACAGGTTCAAACCCCAGCACCACATACACAATGAAGTGTAGGAGCAACGAAAGCCACATGAAAAACTAAATAAAATTGATTCTTTCACTGTTCCTCTTTCTTTAAAAAAAATTTATGGGGCTGGAATGATGGTTTGGCAATTATGATGCTTGTTCAGCATGCACGAGTACACGGGTTCAAACCCCAGCACCCACATACACAACTAAGTGTCAGAGCAATGAGGGCCATGTGAAAAAACTCAATAAAAATGGATTCTCTCTTTCTGTCTCTCTCTCTATTACTGTACTTTTCTCTTTAAAAATTTTTTAAACGTCTTAACTAGCTTAAGATGTTAAACTTGTCTTAAGTATAGATTGTAGATAATGGGACAATATAGGTAGAAAATTTTGGAATTCTTTGTGGAAACCAAGAGATAAAATTCTCTGAATATTGTTTCACTTGAATTTGGTTGAGGTTTATGGCTTTCTAGGAGCAGATGGATGGGTTATAAGGAACTAAATTAGAAATGATGGCTAGAGATAGGGTAAGTGATCTATGTGGAGTCTGACACAACTGATTGCTGAGAGTTCTGCTTCTAATAAAATTCTCCAAACAAGACACTTTAATCTAAACTGCAGAAACCTGGGAGGAATTCGATTTATGATGCTGGGGGAAAGAATACCTAGGAAATGTACATAACTTTAAATAAAAATAGAAGTCCCAATATGCTTATTCTTATGTATTAGCAAGCAGTTGGCTGCCTGATGGGAACCTGCATGGGAAAAGTCCCATGATCAAGTACAATGCTGTGGTCTCATTACATGACCTATTGCACATTCCCAAGGGCACTTAGTAAATTTCTACCCACTGTGAGCTGTGTAGAGGTTCATTCTGTAGAGCTAAACCTCTGTCATTAAATTTCCTAGCTTTCTATTATAATTATGAAAGAAAAGGAAAAGAGATCATATCATATCTTTATTTTCAAATTCTGTCATGTTTTTACATATTAGATTATCCTTTTATAAGAAATGTTCAAAATGACACTAAAATGAAAGCTACTGTTGTTTTTAAAATAGCCAGGGCAGCTCAAAATATAAAATTGGAATCACACTGCTAGAAGGAGTGATCAGTATGGAGGGCTTTATGTGGCCTTTAGAGCATCTGTGACCACATTAGAAGGTATTTTTCCCTTTACTAGAAGCCATGCTGCCTCATTTGAGATGAACTCATTGGAAATCATTTCACAGAAAAGCGTGAGGAAGAGGAAATAGGAGGCATTTCAAATCAGATGTGTACCAAATAGATTTCTGTTTAGTTTGTTCTAAGATAACCATCTCAGAAAAGAAAGCTGGGGAGGTTTCATTTTGTTTTAGACAAGAAAAAAAAGCTACACTTTCTTAAATGTCATGAAATAGTGAATTGTTTCATAAAATCATGAGGCAAGCCTCTACGATGTGTTCATTATTTTGAGGAGGTGAGATTAATTGTTTTTGACAAGATTGACTTTTAAGAATTGCACATGATACTGTTGAGAAGGAGAAACAGTTCAGAACTGACATGTTTTTCATGGATTATGTCCCTATGACCAATTTAAGTGACTATAAATTTCATTGACAGGTTGAGATTTTAATTAAAGATGACAGTATCAGACTGTTATATGTTCATAAGAGAAGCTGGTTACTCATATTCTTTTATTTGATTTTTCTTTTTAATGTAAACTTTTAATTAAAATATAACCAAAAAGGGCATACACTATAACTGTTTAATTTGATAATTGTCACAAAGGAGATATTACCACAGCCCCTGAAATGACTTTGTCCCTTATCTAGCAGCTATTTCTATTTAAAAGAGTAACAAGTATGTTTACTTCTGTCCCAAAGTTTTCACTTCACATAAATGGAATCAAAGAATAAATTCTCTTTTGTTTGATGTATTTTCATTCAGCATTACATTTGTGAAATTTACTTATGATGTTGGATTTAAGTGTAGTTCATTCATTCTTACCGTACAAAACTGCATTGTATAATTATAACAAAACTTTATCCATTCTACTGCTGATAGGCATTAGGGTGGCTTCTAGAGTTGGGCTATCACAATAACACTATGAACATTTCAGAACACAGCTTTTGGTGAACATATGCTTTTCTTTTTTGTAGGTATGCTGAGAAATGAAATTTTCAGGTCAGAGGTCAGGAGTGTGTTTAGCTTTGGCAAGTACGGTCAAAGAGTTTTCCTAAGTGGCTGCGTCCATTTAGACTCTCAACCATGAGAGTGCTACTAGATCTTAGAAATCTGTTGCATCTTTACATTTTAGCTGTTCTGATGGCTATGGAGAGGTTTGAACTTGTGGCAATAGTTTCCATTTGCCTGATGACTGAGGACATTGCATGCTTTTTCAAATGTTTATTGATTATTTGTATATGGTCTTCTATTGTGAAGTTCCTATTTGCATTATTTTGTGCATTTCCTCACTGCATGGTCTGCCTTAACATTGCTATCTATAGAATTATATATATATATATATATATATTATATATATATATATATAATTCTACTGTTGGCATATAATGTATTATAAATATGTTCTCCAAAGTCATGATTTTTTCACTTTTTATGATGTCTTGTGTCATATTACTAGTGAAGACTTATTATTTTTCTCTTATTTATCCATCATAGCAAATTGTGTGTCTGAGTCTTGTGAAGTCCCAAACAGGAGGATTAATTATTCAGAATGCACAATCTTAACCCATGTTCCAAAATTCCTTTCAGGAACTTTGTCACAAAGGTATGATTTTAAAATCAGACTAAATGATCTTTGTTCTATCTTTTCAATCATGAAATTTAGGTCTAGTGTTTAAGTCTACAATTAATTATTTAAATTCATGTAGTTAAATGTGAACTTTTTCAATTTTAAGTAAAAATATTAGAAAGACTTGAAGTTCATTGCAAATGCAAATAATGTGTCTCACCCTCAGTGTTTCAGTATCACAACATCTTTATTCACTATATGTGAATTCTTGAAGCCGGTTGTGTTTTGCATTATTTTCCTGACTAATATTCCTACTGTATTTGGTCCATTTTGTCTAATCCATCCTGAGGGGGGAAAGTGCTACCGCTAGAGGCTGCTTTACAAATACACACTAAAAGAAATCTCTTCCTGGCTCAGAAGATCCCAGTATTTTAGGATCTATGCAAGCCTCTTACTCTAGCATATGAGTCCACAAATAAAGTGTTTTCTGTGTCTCTTTCAATTACCTGACTTTACTTGCAGTTTCTGAACAATGGCAAGCCAGACATCAGGTCCTGGAATAACTTTGTCCCTTTCTTTCTGCCTGCTGAACTCAGTCTCCTCCTGTTCAAACCTCAGCCTTTGAAAAGCCTTTCTGACCTTTCAAGTACAGTCAAGTCTATCATCTTTGCTACTTAAATGTTTGCACATAATTTCACTTTTATTTCTAGGAAACTGTGAAGCTTCATGCAGGGACTACACCTCCTTCACTTTGTGTTCACAATGACTAGAATGAGGTTAACAAACTGCGTGGTGCAAATTTATTGAGTAAATAGTGAATGTACTATTGTTTTTGTCATTTTTTTCTTTTCATTATTCTTTTAAATATCATTAAAATTTGATCACAGAAATTACAGCTCCTACAATAAAGAATATTTAAAAGAAAAATAGCAAAAGCATATGTTTGCTACAGGAGTTGAAAGAGGGAATTCAATGAACTTGCATTTTAGGTACTTTCATGCGACTGAATGATAATCCCATGGGAAAGAAGAAAAAGACCTGAGAGAAGGTTAGTAAAACCTTTTTCCTTTTTTCCATCTAGCCAATAGAAGCTCTGTTTATTGGCCATTGAAAGGTGGTTTAGAAATTGTAGTGCTTTGTGCCTTTGGTCAATGTTGAAAGAACAGGATAGAAATGAATTGTAACAGAGCTTAGAAAAAAAGAGACATCTTGCAGTGCCTGCTGAAGAAGAAGAAAAAATAAATAAATAAAAACACAGGAAAAAAAATCCATTATTCTTGGAGCCCTGACAGATAAAAGAAGTCTTTGGTAAGAAGAGGCTGGAAAAGATTAGTGTGATGATGTAAAATTCCAGCTACAGAAACTCAGAAAGCAATAAGTAGTGCAAGGTCTCCCAATGGATTCAGGGAAGCTTACAACGGACCTACTCTAGCAAAACACAGAGAAGGTTAAGGTGCTCCCCAGCTTAGACATCATTTATACGACTGGATCCAACTGTATGGCAGTGAACAATGTAGGCTACGCCACAAGGAATCTTTGACCTTAGTGATAACTGTAGAACGAAAGGGTGTAGGATAAAAAATCTCATTACCTTTCACTTCCCCTCATTGCAAGAGGCTTATAATATGCTTTGATGTTATGGCTTTGTGTAGTTTATTTAAGTTGTTAAAGAGTAACCTGGGACTGTCACTAGTCTGTGTGTGACTGAGGGTCATGTGATGCCACAGTTTGCATGGTGCAGAAGAGTAATGGATACTTCATGCAGTCAGATGTTTTCAACTCTACAAATCCTAAAGCATGTTCACTTACAGCATCTGGAAGAGGAGAGGCCTGAGAAAATCAAAGATTCAGTCATTCATGTGGAAATTTTTTTTTTTAAGAGAGAGAAAGGAGAGAATCAATTTTATTTATTTTTTCATTAGGCCTTTGTTTCTCCAACACTTAGTTGTGTATGTGGTGCTGGGGTTTGAAAGTGGGTCTTCACATATGCCAGGTAAGCACTCTAACCATTGAGCCACCCTCCAGCCCTCATGTGGAGATTTTATTGTTTCACAGTATAATGCAGCCAGATTGTCCTCCTCCCCCATTATGCTCAAGGAGTGAACCAGAATGTAGTTACCAGTTTAGGTTTAGCACTACAATATAAATTCCTTCCATACCCACAGCCAACCAAACAACTCTAACATGGGAGTTTAAGATAATATATCTGGACTGGGCATAGTGGCATATACTTGTAATCCCAGCAACTTGGGAGGCTGAGGCAGAAGGATTGCAAGTTCAAACTCAACCTCAGCAACTTTGTGAGGTTCTAAGGAACTTAGCAAGACTCTGTCTCAAAACAAAAAATAAAAAAGGCTAGGAATGTGGTTCAGTGGTTAAGAGCCCCTCAGTTCAATTCCTGGTACCAAAAAAAAAAAAAAAGAAAGAAAGAAAGAAAGAAAGAAAGAAAAGGAAGAAGAAAGAAAATATATATTTCCAGGCATGGTAGTGTATACCTGTAATTTCAGCAATTTGATAGGCTTAGTTAGGAGGATCACAAGATTGAAGCCAGCCTCAGAAACTTAGCAAGGCCCTAAGCAACTTAGTGAGATCCTGTCTCAAAATTAAAAAAAATAAAATGGGTCGGGGATGTGGCTGAATGATTCAGTGCCCCTGGGTTCAATCTCCCATACCAAAAATAAATAAATAAACAAATAAATAAAATAAACAAACTAGCCAGATTAGAAATTGCTAACATCATTTAATTTGAAACTATTTGCAAAAGCTAAAATTACATTCAGTGGCGTCTACGTTTAAAATTTAAAAATTTTTGAGCAATCCCTATGGGAAAGATAAGACAAAACTCCATTCAGGGCTAACAGTTGGGTAGAGGACCCTTTGTGATGCTCAGAACTGACCACAGAAGTCATCTCTGAACTTTGGACGATAGGTCTTACTGACAGTATTCTTTTTTTTTTTTAATCAAGTTAGGTTCTGTGATCTTTTAGGCAATGACAGATAAAGAGAATCGAACCGTAATGCAATTTTAAGAACTGAATTTAAGAACTATATTTTAAGTTCAACATACTAAATGGTCTCCTACCATGTTTTCAGTGGTACTTAAATTTACAACACAATCCATATATATTTTATCATTTAATTCTCAAAACAAGGTTTTAAGAAAAGCTTTATTATTCCCCTCATTTTATAGATGATGTAACTGAGGCTCTAAAAGATTTATTGATGTGCTGAGGATTTATAGTTTTTAAATGGTCTCAGGACTCTTTATCTATGGTCAGGATTTCAAATCTGAATCACATTATTGGGTATATTCTTCTCAGTCTGGGCAGTCTTTCTTTCTTCTTCTTGTTTTTCTCTTTCTCTGTTTCTGACTCTCTCTCTCTGCTGTTTATTGTTCTCATTGGTTTATATAATCCTACAATTTATTAAATAAAAATGTTATATTTGCCTTTTTTAATAGAATGCTATTATTAGTAAGCATTCTTTCCATCGTTCATTTATTGTACAAAAAATCTGTGGTAGTAAAGGTTGGATATATCATTTACATTTTAAATACTGTAATAACAAAATATGAGAAACATTTTTGGAAGAATTATTAATATGTATAATATTCAAACAGGATTTAGTATCATAGTGGTTATTTTGGGTGTCACAAAGATGGGTAACTTTTTTCTTCTGTTTCTTGTCTTTACAGATAATCTTTCATGAACATGTAACACTTAGAGCATAGGAAAATATACCTTTTAAAAGAAAATGAGCCTGATGCTGGATAGCAACAGTGTGCCACCCTCATGGCCGTACATGTTTATCAATGGTTTTTGAAATTTTAGAAATTTAAAAACAGTTTCAATTCTAATGTCCTCTTCTCCAGACTAGGAATCACCTTTCATTGTTAAAGAGCAATTGGGCCCTTGGAAGATTCCCTTCACAACCCTATAGTATTTCAGTGCTGTACTGGGTAGGGCATATGGGTTCATTCAACATGAGAGTTTCAATATCAGGAGATCTTAAACTATTCTAGAATGTTCTAATAAAGTTCTGAAAAAAATTGTGATTATTTTAGTTAGTTCTATAGTGAAAAAATGATTCCAGGATAAAATCAGTGGATCCAAAAGGGACCCAATAGCACCCCAAATTTCTAAAAGGTGATATCACTAATCATTCCATAAATTGTTGAACTTGAGACCAACACTATGCATATAATAATGGACAGAGTCCTATCCTTGCCCTTGAGGTGAGGATGTGAAAATTAGGCTGCTAAGTTTATAAAGTAAGTATTTAAAATTCTTTTGAAATAGGATATTTTAAATCTTAAGTCCATTAAAATATTCAATAACCCTATTCTATATTCTAGTACATAATCTTGAAAAAAAAATTGAATCCCAATTGAGATTTTATTTTTAAACACATAATCTTCACTGGACCTTGATTTCTCTTAGGGCAAGATTCTTATCTTACATATTTTTGGACCCACATCTTATCCCTCAGCACCAGTAGGGGTTCAAAAGGAGCTCCTGAATTAGATAAATTAAATCCATTCTAAAATCATGGAATAATATTCATATTATAATGCAAATAGTTGTAATTTTACTCTTCGGGAAAAACAGTTACCATTACCTGATAAATTGGACCAAACCTTCCAAACACCCATACACATACTTGCACACACATTCACATTAATGATTGCCACAAACCTCCCTTTATTTTATTTATTCCATTTTACTCTTTCATTTTAGTATCAAATAGAATGGATGATTCTTACACATTTGAATTTCCCTTGGGGTACAGATGCAAAGACAAGCCTCATTGGTATCAGTGCATGTAAAACTTCACAGAATTTCATAATTTTGGTTTTTACTTTTAATAAATTCTCTTGTTAAAGTAGCAATCTGTTGCTACAAGGTTTGGAGTATTAAAGGTTTTCATTCACTGTTGCTGAAACAGCAGGTGCCTTTAAGCAGGGGATGAGGGGGGGCAAGATATGGCTGTTTCTGAACACGCTCAGTGTGGAAAGTACCTGTGAAGACATAAGTCACCGGGAGAAACATGAACCCGTCTCAGCGCCAAATAAGATCCGCTGTCTCTTGAAGGCTACCTTGGTTGATATCCCTGTCATGAATTTTTCCTGACCATTAAGGTCACACTAACACATCCAGCTATAGATTTTGGGGAAATACAGTAGTTTTTAATGAGGAAAAAAATTAGCCTATTTATTTCAAATGTCTAAGAAAAATACTAAAAAGTAATTGCTAGAAAAATAGAACAGATAATGGTGCTAGCTCCAACAACAATGTCACTTGTACTAATAACCTTTATAAAAATATCCTTAGCAGATTTATTTCAGTAGCATAAACACAGGAAGAATCCTTTGACTTCTAAGAAGATGAAATAATACATAGGTCATGAATACATAAGTTTTATTTCTATAACTGAAAGTATTTCACCACCTCAAGAAGTATTTATGAGGCAAATTACTGGAATAGTACAGAATTAAATTTGGTTTTATATTGCATCTTTCATAACCCAAGTATCTCAATAGCTTTTTGAAAGCACAAAAATGCAGTGACAATTGGAAACTGAAGAAGTCATTATACATTTAAGGGCAGATGGTACAGACGTGGATGCAGAGCTGAGCTTTATGGATCCGGGGAACAGGATATTCCACAACTCATCCTTTACAAGGTCTGTGGCATCTTTATGTTCTACCTGAGCTGTAATCAAGGGCATGCAGTGAGGCCTTCACACAATAGTTCCTTTAATCACATAACAACCTGTCCCTGGGATGCAAGATGGGATTGTAATATTAGATAATATTAGATAATATCTGAAATCCTTAAATCTCCAGTGTGCCATGAATGAGTCATTCCACTCAGCGTAGTATATTTAGTGTAAAATGCCATTCAATGTCCAGAATTTAAATAAACTTCCTTTTAATATCCTGGGAAGACAACAGTGACTGGTTTACTTTTTTATGCCAGAAATGGAAAAGCCGACGGCAAATCAGCTTACCATGAGTTGGAATTACAAGTTTTACCAGGCTGGGGAAGAACCTGAAATAATACCAGCAGCTTTTCCATAAAATACGGGGAAAAGAAGCACAAACAAGTGCTTTCGTCCTTCCTTATATTTCACGCTGCAGAACTGTTTGTAAACAGAAAGTGTTGCTCACGTCACCAGCGTCATTGAGCAGATTGCTCACTGACCAGGAACACTAGTAAATAGAGGAAGCCCTGCACTCAATAGACCAAAGGTTAGAAATCAGAATTTTACATAAAACAAATAACTTCTCTCTGCCCTTTTCCTGTCCCCTAAACTGAGCCACAATTACGCTGCAACTGTTGGTCTCACATTTAACCACAAACACTGGAGTCTACCCTTTCTCTGCACATTTTACTTCTCTCCAGCCTTAATTCCTGAGCTTACTTTATTTTTTAACCTAAATCTTATTCCAGACTTAATTTCTCCATTTCTTACAACTACTCATGTCCTAATTTATTCTCCATCTTCCTTGATAATTCCCTGTCCATCAATATCAAATGACAATTGAAGTTATTTCTATTTTTTTTGCTAACTTTAAGCATTTCCTGTACAGTTTTGTTTTTAAGACATTTTTACTAGATTTCCAGCTTTCATTTTCTTTAAAACTTAACGATTGCTGCTATTAATTCTGGATCCAACATTTTTTTTCTCTTTGATTCAGTCCTTTGTCATGTTATTTGATGGATAGATTCTTAGATATCTATAATATCTTCCACAAAGATACTTTTCAAAGCCATTAGCTTTCCTTTCTGGTATGTTTTAATCTCTAGAAATCCAGTCATGTCACATCTTTGAAAAGTTTTTTGTTTCTGGAATGTAGATTCTTTGTGATTTATTCAAATAGTCAGATTTTCTTATGGATGTTCTTTGTATACTTTCCATTCTTACAGTGTGGACCCCTGAGGTAGGTGGGTAGGTAGAAATCCAGAGATAGGTAGAAACACTCTAGGAGAAGCATGATAAATGGTAAGAGCAGAAGCTTTGTGACAGAAGGTACAGCTTCAAATTCTGACTCTGGAACTTAGAAATTATATAAAACTTTGGGGCTGGAGTGGTGACTCAGTGGTTCTGGCTCTGGCCTGGCATGCATGAGGACACAGGTTCAAACCCCAGCACCATGTACACAACTAAGTGTTGGAGCAACAAAGGCCACATGAAAAACTAAATTTAAAAAACTGATTCTCTTTTTTTTTCTCTCTCTCACTGTCCCTCTCTTTTTAAAAATTTTTATTAAAAAAAGAAATTATATAAAACTAGGATAAATCACTATTTTTGTTACCTTGTCTAGAAAATAGACTCTTATAAGATCTGCCCACAGTGCAAGCAGGATTTGTAACCCCATGCAGGAGTCATTGGAGATTTCACCTTGCCTGCATCCTTCCTTAAGATACCATCATTTTCCCAATCAAGACTTATGGTTTGGGCAGGCTATACTCTCCACTAGTCCCAACTTGGAAGTGAGCCTTTAATTCCACAGTGGTCAATGGGATCCCATGACAATTGCTTTAGCGATGGGCACAGACACAAGTGAGGCAATAAGACAATCTACCAATGACATAAATAATGAACAACAATTGGGAGTGTATTTGTTGAATTCAATGATGGCATTCTGAAGATTCTATCCATTATGTTCTACTTCTTAGACTTTGAGAACCAATTTCTGTAAAGTTTTTTCTGTTTCCTACAATTCCTACAGAACATTAGTATTCAATTGACAATACCAATAATGTAGAGATTAATAAGCCCTGCCATATTGCCTAGTACAATGCTTGATACCTAATATATTCTCTTCCTTATTCCTAATGCTATGGTTTGGATATGAGTGTTTCCTTAGCTCATGTGAGACAATGCAAGAATGTTCAGAGGAGAAAGGATTAATTATGAGATATGTAACCCAATTAGTCAACTTGACTGGATTAACTAGGTGGTAACAGTAGGTTGGTAGGATGTGGCTGGAGGAAGTAGATCACTGGGGAATTGCTTTTGGGGTTTATATTTTGTGAGTGGTGTTCTCGCTCTGCTTCCTGGCTATCATGAACTGAGCAGATTTCTTCCACCAACCATTTTTGCCTCACCTAGGGCCCAGAGCTATAGAGTTGCCTAACTATCCACCATACCTCTGAAATCATGAGCTGAAATGAACTTTTCCCCCTCTAAATTGTTCTTCTTGGGTTATATTGGTCACAACACCACAAAGGTGACTCAAACACCTAATTCTCTCAATACATTGTAATTGACTGACTAAATGAGTGAATACAGGAGATTGGAAGAAAGTTTAGCACCATTAAGCAGTTTGTTCAAGTTTACACAGTTAGCTTTCCATGGAGGTGGGACTTGACTTTAGCTATTTACTGTTAGATTGATGCTGTTTCTTCACTCACTTTGTCATGTTTTTACATCTCCAACTCAAAATTCTTAATTTACAA
This sequence comes from Aplodontia rufa, assembly GCA_004027875.1. NCBI lineage: Eukaryota > Metazoa > Chordata > Mammalia > Rodentia > Aplodontiidae > Aplodontia > Aplodontia rufa. The sequence continues at coordinate 81,129 of PVKS010003501.1, forward strand.
TTTATGACTGTCAAATCACAAACTTATTTATGTTTCCTTTCCATCTTCTGTGACTTAAAAGTCCAAGGCCAACTTTAGTCTGTAGTATATGCATGATAACAAAGTTGTATGTGTCTCTTATCAGAAATGGCAGTGGGTTCCGAATTTCAAGAAGATAGAGATACAGAGATGACCAACTAGTCCAGTTTGCCAGGGTTTCTACTAATTTTAGCACATAAAGTTTCCTCTCAGACTTGGAGAAACCAGGGTGGTTGATCTCCATACCTATTTTGCTCCCCTGATTCACATCTGTTGGAAGTAGTCATCTTCCCCTGGCTTCTAAGAGTCTGTGCATCTTTTGCTAGCTTCTTTCATTCTTTGTCAGTCAGTCACTGAGTCCTGGAATTCTTCCTTTACAAGGTCTCTTTCTTCTAACCCTTCTTCAACCCACCCCTCACCGCATCCCACCATCAGCTCCACTTTCATGGTATGAATTCTTCTCATTGGCCCAGTACCTGGTGTATGACTTCAAAGTACAGCATTTTGGAATGCTGAGTACTTTGAACAATTTGGAAGAACTAAGAAGCAATAGCTCTCCGGTCTTCTCCTGTCCTCTATCCCTCCTTCTTTTTCTCCACCAAAGTGAGTCAGCAGAAACCGCAATTACTCTTTCCAAAGGCAAGTCAGGGGAAACTAGAACTCTTCTCCCCCTAGGCAAGTAATGAAACCTAGAAAGTCACTCTCCCTCTACTTGGACTCTCATACACTCTCATTCCTGAGGGGTCCTGCTCCATCCCTGGCAGGGAAGGAATGAAAGACAGACTAAGAAGAATCTGAGCAGACAGCTTTACTAGGTTTTCCCACTTTGGTCAATTCCCTGTAGATCCTACCTTTTTTTGTCCAGTCACAGTTCTACAGAATAAAAAAGGTAACCTGGGTCTTTGAGTCTTCATTTCTGAGCACTTTAGGGTCATGTAAAGCTTCGATTAAATAAATTGGCTTGTAGGGCACAGTGGTATATGCCTATGCCTGTAATCACAGCCACCTGGGAGGTTCAGACTGGAGGATCACAGTTCAAGGGCAACCTTGGCAACTTAGCAAGACCCTGTGTCAAAATAAAATACAAAATAGACTGGAGATATAGCTCGGTAATAGAGTATCACTGTGTTCAATTCCCCAGTACAATCAATCAATCAATAAACAAGCAAGCTGTTTTTCTCTTGTTAATCTGTTTTTGTTATAGGAATGTCACTGTGACCCTCATGAATGTCATTTCTGTCCCAGCACTGACTTATAGAATAATATTTACAATGTCCTACCTCATTACACCACTCCCCTGCTTTACAATGCTTTACTGTTTGACAGGTAAATGTACAATTTAAAGAATACATTCTGGCTCCTACTTCAATTTCCAATGTTTCACTCAGTTCTTTCCTGCATAAAATCTGCCACAAGGCATGCCTGTGACACCTAACCCAATTTTAACTTTTTTGTTCATTCATCAGGTTTATTGTTCCTGTATAAAGAAGGAATTTTTTCCTCTAGGCCCTAGATTATATAGCAAGTTTTCCATATTGAAAATTCATATAGGGAACTAAAATTTTCTACAGATATGCTTGGAACTGACTTGAAACATTTCAAGTTTATATATTTTATTTAGAATTAAACAAATGCACATATATTATTTGGCTTCTCCAGTGAATAAAGAGTAAGCTGCATTGTTGATTCTCCCCCTAGATCCCTCACTGTCCTCCCTCCTTGTTCCCCCTCTTCTGCCTCCCCACCCCATTTCTTTCAACTTTGTGAAATGAAAGTTATTTTCTATTTTATGAGAACAGAGAAACTACATTACTACCAAAACTCACACAGATACAACAGCACTTTATCCCAATCAATTTTATTGCATGTATTACAGAGCTACTCCAAGGAACACATTTATTCATTCCAAGACCACGTGACTCTCTTGCCAGGTGAATGAAAATCCAACTGATTCATCAAGGTGCACCTGAAGATATAAATGCTATCTAAAAGTGTTGCTTACTGTCCTTGATTTCTGTAAATGCTCTATACACCCATAAACTTTTATTATTTATTCTATTCCCTTGTCATTAAACATTAATTTAACCCATTATATATTTGTATCTTCCACACTCAAATAGCTGGTGGAATCTTTGATGACCAGGATTGAGCTGCATACCCAATAATAACATCTACAAAGCCCACCATGGATGTACTTACATAAAACAATTTCTTGTTAAATATTTTCTTTTATTTATCAAGTTGCATTTCAACGGTATGCATAATTTCATTTAGAATGTCTCCTTGCTACTCAATTTTCATTTGACTTTAACCATAAAGTAAGCTATGTGTATCATAAATTTGGAACTCTGTGTATATGAATTTTTTGAGGCCCGTTCCTAACAAAGATTTTGGTGTACACAGCACACAGTACATATGTATTAAATGGATAAGTGACTTGATTAGGGATTCCCATGTCCTCAAAGTAATAAGACACATTTTTCTAGGTCCTTCTCCAAACGTTAACCAAGTATGTCTGACCTAGAATTATATTGTATCCTGAACTTGGTCATTTGTTACCTAAATGACTTAAAGTTCTCTTTATCAGCTCTCATGCCTCAGTATCTCCCAGTTTTCATCAGTCCCATGTGTCTCTGACAAAGTTATCTCCTTTCTGCTGCTTTGATCATGTCACACCATTCCTCAAAACCCTCTCCTGACATGCAAAATCAAACCAAGTTACAGACTTTGAGCTTCAAGTTCTTTATCAGTCTTGGACTTCTAAAATAAAATATTTCTTGTTTTACTTTTTTCTTTTCATCTCTTTAAGCATTTTCTTTCCTTAAGTAAAAGTTAAGTTCTCCCCCTTCTATCTTTAATCACTATATTAGAAAATATTATTACAATTGAAGGTAACTTTTCTTCCAATAGCAGCCATCTTTAACTCTAAAAGATCAGTTCTGGGATTTCTCTTTGTATCCAGATCAGCTCTCTTACCTCTGTTTCCTTTGTTGCAACTAATCCCTGCACTTAGAATGCTCTTCTTGCCCCATGTCTGCATGTCCACATCCTGTCCATCCACCAACACTCAGACTAAATGCCAATTTTTCCATAAGACTTCCCATAACTACCTTTGGCCAGAGCCCCCAACCTGAGCGATCACTATTATTGTTTTGTACAGTTTATTACTTTATACATTATATACAAATCACACAAGTGGCTTTCCCTGTCTGCCTGCATGCCTAAAATAGTCTTATTCCTATCTCCATGCACTCATTTACTCATCTTTTGGATAATTGGCTCAATTGTAACTTCCTAAGAATCCTTCTAAGAATACCTAAATGGATCAAACAGTAGTAGTATTGACAATCATACAATTATAATACACTTCTTCATACAGTTGTCACAGTTGTAATTTCTTTTCAGTTCTATGCTTACTTATTTAACATTTACTTCTACCTCTAGGCCTGCTAGTACCATGAACATTAGTATTCTTTTTGTTACCCTACCAATGTATGTATGTATGCACAGTATTTGGATTGTAGAAAGTCCTTAATTAATATCGACTGAATAAATGAATTTTATTTCAGGCTGGGGATGATATTTCCTAGAAAAGATGACATGTTGAAGTGATTTGTGAATTGATCAATACCAGCAGTATTTCTGTGGTGGGGCAGTATCATTGTTATAGGGCAAAGCCCAGGTTCTGGTTCATATTGGGCTGCATTAGCTCTTTCAAATATGATTAGTGTGACTGTGGGCAACAGGGCCTGGATTAACAGAAGGTGAATGAGGAACCTAGACTGAGGTACAAAATTTCAGTGGATTCTTACAGCTCTGAAAGTGAATATTTTATATTAGGTACCCCATACACCTTAGTTCCTTCAGCCTGGATCCAGTCCTAATGAGCATCTTCCTCAACCAGCCAGCCCTGATTTTCTCATTTATAAAATAAGGTTTAAAAATTACATGTACCTTATAAGAGTGTTTAGACTATTTTACAAGGTACTATGATATTTATTGTATCATACCACAGCCTATCTTGTGATTAGGGCTTCCCAATGGATGCTAGATATTTACTCACTGTCATCAAGCCTACAGGAAGGGTCTGGAATAATGAGCTCAGGGTACTTTTGGATTCCTATGACAAAGCAGGGAGAAATTTAAGATTATCTGGAGAAGAAAGTGAGAAGGTACTATAGATTAGTGGAAGGGATATGTAAACACTAGATATAAAAAAAAGAGGAGGCATCTGGTGATGATGTTTCCTGGAAAGGATGATATACTAAGGTGATTGTCAATGGATCAATACCCAAAGTATTTCTGTGGTAAGGCAGAAGAATTGGTATTGGTTTCTATGAAATACTAGAAACAAATTCTTATGTTACTTTGCCATTTGCTTAGACCTATGTAAATTTATACCAATATTAAAAAGTAGTATTGCAGTTTATATTTTTGGATTAACTCCAGTTGTATTCATTTTTTAGAAAGGTGGTCCATTATCATGTGTTAAATCCAGGTAAGGTGTAATGTTATACAGCCTTATACATTTTTAGAGATATTGTGGGTAAGGGAAGGGAGGAATATGGGTGGGTAATTGGGGATCACTCCTGGGGAGGTAAATACAGTATCCAGAAACTATACATATTTTATATTACTTTGTTAAAAACTTGTATGGTTGTTCAAAAAAATTTTATCCCATATCATTTTCAAAAAGTTTTTTTTAAGCTGACTGGTATCTGAATGTCAAGAAAGCTATCATGTCTTTTTCATGGATAATGAACTTTCCACTCAGGGCTCCCTTGTCTTCAGCTTTTTTTTTTTTTAATTTTATTGAAGAGTTGTATTTTTGTGTAATCATAAATGCATAGTTAACACTATGATATGCCCCTGATCCTAATCTGGAATCACTCCCATGTCACCCACACTCCACTCTTGACTCTTCTCCATTTCCCCTTATAATAGATATAAATGTAATATATATTTGTGGATTCGTGTGTGTGTGTGCATGCATGAGTGTCTGTGTATAGTGCATTTTCTAGAATTAAATGATTGCATAAATATTATTGGGCATTCTTGGATGAGTAAAGAGTAATCTACATGATTGATTCGCCCCCCTAGATTCCACCCTATCATCCCTCCTTCTACCCTCTCTCCTGTTCTCCCCTCCTCCCCACTTTGTCTTTCTTATGATAAAAAAAAAAATGCTGATGTAAGATGGTGGTAGCATGGCAGTGGTGGATCCTCAGCAGTGGTGGATCCCCAGCAGTGCTGAACGAAAAATTTCTCCATGGATATGGGACACCAATGATGGGATAAGTACCATACTGTGAGGTGGGTGATTTTCTCCCCAAATTCATTTCCAACCATGGAAAGAAGCTTAATAACATGGAGCCATAATCAAGTTGATAGTTATGTGGCCTCAGTCAGGACCCAGCTTGTGGGCGGGGAATTAGCCCGAGGGGAGGAAGCTGTATATAACTAATTTAAGCAGTGAGAACCTGGGCATGGGAACCCTGTGCTCTCAGTCCATGGTGGCTGTGGCAACGGCACTGGGATTGTTGTAGTACACACAAATCAGAGAACCTAAATCTAATCGCAGGAAGAAGTGGGGTGGCACCATCATCTTGATTCCTCCCGGAAGGTGGTACAGGACACTTGTTCATCAAAAGTGAAACCAAATCCATCAGCTACAGCGTGGATTAAGGACCTCAGTCCAGAGGAGGAGCGGCTTCAAATATTCAGTGTCTGGCTGTGTGGGACTGGTGTACCCTCCTTTTTGGTCTTGCAACTCGAATTTGGAGGCTTCCTGCCCACCCCCTTACACACCGGAACTGCAGGAGAAATCCGCCATCAGGACTCTGCTCAATAGGGCCTAATTAGCCAGGGTGATCTCTGGCTGCAGAGACCAACAAACACTGCCTAAAACTCTCAGACAAAGCAGCGACTAGTGACTAGCATCAGCCTCAGGGACCTATGAACAAAAGGGGTGGCCGAGACTCAGTGCTTTCTTCTACTTTCAGACCCAGATCTCTGTGTGCAGACAAGATATCATAGGTCCTGAGCTCTCTAAGTGGGACTGGGCTTCCATGCCCCCTGGTGGTTTCATTTCAGACCTCCACAAACACTGGTCTAGCTGGTCTGGTGTCTCCTTCACACCTACCTCCCATTGCTGGGATTGTAACTCCCCTACACTTCATCTCTTGAGACCACAGAAGACCACAAGACACCCAAGAGTGGGGCAATAATGATCCGGGGGGAGCTCAGTCCAGGTCGGCAACTCTCCTTGGAATAGTAAGAGTCCCATACAGCTTCACCAGGATCCACAAGATTCCCAGTAGTTCCTGGGTCACTGGCTGAAGAGGGACAGGAGTTCCGGCAGGTAGATACTAAACTGCCCAAGAGTGCAACTTGGGTGGCCCTGAAGTCTGCTCTCACAGGAAGCAGGGAAGGTGATTGTTTGCAACCCTTCTATAGGAGAAAAATACTGGGAGGCCTCCTGGAAATCTCACTGTCAGCTGAGATCACCAAATTTCTCTCCCTCCAACAAACTCAACTGAGAAGTGACTCTATCTAGAAATCAGTTATGAACACATTCCTCCATGGTACATATTGACCTCAGCAGTAATAATTAAAAACCTTTCTAACTCTTTTTTTTCTATTGTTATTATTGAAATTAGTGTTCCTAGATGTATGTATTTTTGTTTGATTGTGTGTCTATGTGGTTGGCTTTTACTGTCGCTCTGACTTCTTGTGTTTGACTGCTGTATCCATATCATTGGGGTCCAAACTGGAGAAAACTTCATTATAGTAAACTAGTCCTCTGTTTCCTAGGGTCAAAGAGACCCCCACTCTAAGCTACCCACTTCTTCCCTTTACTCGGTCAATTTCTAAACTGTATTCTGTTTTCTCTCATCCTCTCTCAAAGTCTTTACCCCACTCTCATCCCATTTCTATCTTTTCTTTATTCTTAATAGAATAGCCTACTTCACTCTACTAACCTGTAGCTCTATTTCCAAAGTCACACATTCCACACTACCTTCCTACCTCATTCCCTTTGTTCTATAGACATTTTTTTCCTCACCTACAGAGGACTTGCTAAACTAAAGAGAACATCATACTTGAAAATGGGTGTTTCTTTGTTATCTAAGCATAGTGTGAGAGCTCTCATGGAAGAAAACTGCTAATCCAATTTGTCCTATAGATGTTAATCAACACTGTAACAGCTACAGTTGACATTGGTGAATGCATTGGCTGTACTTATTGACTTCTGCTCCATATCCCTTGAGGTACTGGAAAACTAAAGGTTGCACAACATTGATTGGGGTGGCAGCCATTGACCTGTGCTACCCAAATTGTACCCCAGCCCAAATAAGCAAAGAGATAAGCAGTTCCAATACCATCAACAAAGCACCTAGAAAATTATTCACTGTTGGACCTCAAGCCACATTCCCTGTAACTGAAAATGAGGAAAAAGGAGAATAATCCTCCACTTCAGCCTCACAGCTCTCCACCCAAGGAGTCCGGGTTCAGCGTCCTAGATGAAAGCCTAGAAACCAGGTAGGAGACTCCTCAATAAAAATTGGGACTGTAACCACTTTATGACTCAGCTATCCCACTTCTGGGTATTTTCTCAAAAGAGTTAGAATGGGCATATTACAGAGATATAGTTTCATCAATGTTTATAGCAGCTCAATTTACTATAGCTAAATTGTGTAACCAACCCAGATGCCCCTCACTGGGCAAGTAGTTTCAAAAACTTGGGTACATATATATAATGGAATTCTACTCCACTATTAAAGAAAATGATATTGTGGCATTTGCAGCCAAAAGGATGGAGATGGAAAAAAATATGCTGAGTGAAATATCCCAAACTCAGAGACTCAAAGGCTGAATGTTTTCTCTCATATATGGAAGCTAGAATTCAATCAGAAACAGACTCAAAGTTAAGGTAATAATAACTTCAACATGGGTGAATTTTTACATGAGCAGGGGGGATGAAGGGAGGGGGGCAAAGAGGGGCTGAGAATGGGATGGATATCAAGGCAGCTGGAGGGAGTGTGTAAGGGGTATCAACCCAGTGGAGAATTCAACTTCCATGAGAAGACCAGCTAACACGGGGATAAAGTAAGGGGAAACGTGGGATCAGAGGGGGGAACCTAAAGGAGAGAGACCATGCAATGGCATCAGTCTTTGCTTTCTTTGTCATTATGTATTTGTTCATGATTGTATGGCAATGATTCCCTCTTAAATGTAAGACTATCTTGAACAAATAAAAAAAGATGCTGCTATAATTTCAGGATTGGATTGGATTGGGTGTTCATCCACTATTACGTATTTATAATATTCATTGTAGAACTTCTTAATGCATAATAAACATAACTTTCCATTGATGTCCTCAAAAGAAGGTAACTGTTCCAAATCTTTGAATAATTTAACAGAAATCTTGTGAAAAACATTTTTGCCAATCTATCATGTTGCAGAAGATTTTTTTCCTAAAAATTATACATTATCCTAGTGCATACTTTTGAAATAAGACAGATCACCTCTAAATGATTGTCTTTTAAGATTTGCATAATTAGCTAAGCTAAATTAACATCCTGCACTTGATCATGATTGCCAAATTTGAAGGTCTTCCTTACATTTTTATTGAAGAATTTTGAACTAATTCATTCTCTTCAGAAAGCTTGAATGCATAATCAGTTTCTAATTTGAATAAGCAAACTGGCCCAATGAAATTTTGCAAATTACTCTAATAAGTTCTCTTGATATTTCCCACAGAAGGCTGAACAAATGTTGATAGAAGGACACATTGTTTGCTTATGTCTAATCTTCCCATCCGACTTACACAAATGTCACCAATGGTCTCAGACACACATCCAATGTCAAATATCAGTAAGGTGGTCCTAGGAAGAGACAATCTCCATTTAGAACTGATTAGAGAAGTTGGAATGCTAGCTTGAAAGAAATTGGAGGAGGCAGCATAAAATTGCAAAGAGAGCTTTGAAGAAGGGTTTGCATTCAGAAACAAATGAAGTGCAAATGTTGAGAATATAGAGCCAATTTCATGCTGTGTCCCAGACATTACAAGTTTTTTTTTGTTTGTTTACAGAACTTTTCCTATTCAATCTTTAGAGATCCCTTAGTCAGGGAAGAAATGGGATCTTAAAGAGGGTGAGTAACAGTCCAGACTGTGACAGTACAGGACAATTGGTAGAATGGGATTTGAATCTTGGTTGGTCTCATTCCTGAGTTTATGATTTGTACTATGAGATCATACATGTCTGTGGCTAAATCAGACATTAACCTGTATCCTTTATAAACTAGGTGTCACAGTAGCAGAGAATTCCGTATGGAACCTTGAACCCATCTGCTAGTAATATCAATGATGAATTCTAATGCTTTGGGGAGAATACTCAGCATTAGACTGAAAACCATAATTGTTTCTTAAGGAGGAATGGCCCAAGTTTGTCAGGGATGCTTTTCATCCTTCTTCAGAATAGAACAAATCTTTTAGGATCAAATGAAGATTTAATATCTGGTATTTATAAAATTGAGCAGACCCTTCTGGAAGAAGGGCACTTTCCAGATAGCATGCCAGTTAGAGAGGAATGGAGATGCAAAGAAGAAAATCAAGCACTAATAGGTGATCTGAAGGTAGTTTCCTTTTGTAGTGCAAAGCAGGCCTTAGAAAGCAAGGTCTTGCCCAGCAGGATGGCCCCCTACCTATCTGGTGACAGTGAGCACCAGGCCAATCACAGAAGAAGCTGCTTCAAATGATTTTATTCTCAGAGAAGGGAGAGAGGCTTTTGTACTAAAAGCCAGAGATTATACTGGAAGAGCAGGGAGCTGAAGAAGCATTCAGTCCTGATGAAAACAATAACCCAACAATACCTTTAAAAAAGAGTACAAAGAGCACTTTTTTATTTTCATCTTTTGGATACAATTTACTTAAAAAAATTGATCAGTTAAATGATAAATGAGCTTTGTTACCAAATTTCATTTATAATTATTTTGTTCAAAATGAATAATTAATTTGTGGTGACAAAGTTGAGAAGACGTACAAAGACATGTGAAGAAGTGTATGCTTATAGTAACTCTTCACAGTAATTATGCAGCAGTAAGAAAATAAGATTAAACTAACTGTATGCGTGCAGTTAGGAGATGAATAGTTCACTCATTTGCTCTACAGTTATTTATTGAGTGCTTCTTGTGTACTTGACACTCTTCCTGGCACTGGGATGAACAAAGAAGATAATAATTTTTATCTTCCTGTAAATTACAATGCAGACTGCATGAGAGGGGGACTGGAAACATAAGACTTAAATAAATTGTATGCATTGTATGTGAAAAGGTGACAAAAGCTGCAGAGCAAAATTAAGCAGTGAAAAGGAGGCTGAAGGATGCTGTGGGAGGACATAACAAGTCTAAACAGCGCTGTTTTATTCATTGGGATGGTCTTGTTCACCTTGCAGGTGCGTGATAGGATTGCATTTCCCCACTCTGATAAACTTTGGCTCCAATCACTCACTTGGTCTAATGGAACTTAAACACAAATTGTACTACTTTGAAACAGAAATCTGTGAAGTTCCTGGTTCTCTAGGGTTTTTTTTTTTTTTTTTTCTTCTTCTTCTAATGTGGTAAGCAATAATCACAAGGTAAAGGTTCCTGAGTCTAAGGATAAGGAAAGAGGAAGTAGAATCCTCCATTCCCCTGATACAATGGAGCAAGAAACACAAACTTGACATGTTGTTACTGAATCATTACTGTTCATTCGCATAGTATGGAGAGGGTCATAGCTGGTTTTGAATAGTTGCTAAATCCAGGCTTCCAGTTTGTTTTATGGATTGTAGTGAACAAATTTCCTAGGACAGTTTGTATTTTTAATTATACATTTCTTATTTTGGTAGGTAGAAAAATGCATATTGCAAACAAAGCAATTATGTTTGAGACAAAATGAAGGCAACTATGAATTTTGTACAAGGTTCAGCACTGGACTCTTAACCCTCAAGTAATTTATATTCTAGAGAGAGAGAGTGGAGTGTGTGTGTTTATCCAGAAGAATACTAAATAGGGGCTGGAGCGGTGGCTCAGGGCTTATGGTGCTTGCCTGGCATGCGCAAATCCTCTAGTTCAAACCCCAGTACCATGTTCACAACTAAGTGTTGGAGCAATGAAAGCCATGTTAAAAACTCAATAAAAAATGATTCTCTCTCTCTCTCTTACTGTCCTTCTCTCTTTAAAAAAAAAAAAGAATACTAAATAAAAATAAAATAAGTGGAGCTTATGGTAGATGAGTTTAATAGTCAGGAATTCAAGGGAGAATTTTCACTCAGAACTGAGGCATTTCATCTGAGAGAACGTTGCAGTTAGATTCATCTATTTCCTGGGCTGTTGCTTTTACTTTTAAACCCTTGTTGAATTTTGAGACATCTGCAAAGGCTCCATGTAGTTAATAAAAGTAGATTAAAGTCAAGTTTTAATCCTCTGTCAACAGCTTGCTATCTTGTCTCATTAAAGAGGAATAAAAAAACTATGTGAAGACAAAATTGATCCAGTGTTGTATCATCAGGTCAGGGATGCAAAAGTGCCACTTTATTAGGCACAGGCAATCTCTGATTTTAAATATGTCTTACAATAGATAAGGGAATATGACAAATCTTTTGGACTGGGAAAGACTGGAATGTCTTTAAGTCTTGATTGGTAGCATGGTATACTTAGAAAGGTACATAAAAATGAGCTGAAATTAAAGACTACTAGGGATCGTGTACAAAAGGAAAGGGTTGGAGGAAAGATAAAGAGAAGCAACAAATGATATCTGCTCAAATTATTGGTGTACCTGCATTACTACCATCACTTTCTTATGTCATTTTGCTAAATTAAATGACAGTTTAAAAATACCTGCCAAAAATAAAAAAATGCAAGATTGGGCTTTTTTCTTTTTTCTTTGTTTTTTTCTTTTTGCAGAATACAATATCCTCCCAAAGATGCAGTTGTGTTACAGACTTAAGTCTATACAAAATCAAGATGTATATAAATTGAAGAGCATCTTTCATGACAGAGCACAGGGCATGAAGAGTTCCTGTGAGCCAACTGTTTGGGAAACTGTTCTGCATATTTAAATAAAAACATGCTGCCTCACTCCAGTGTGTGTTGTTGACAGGGCAAAGCAATCCACACTGTGCACTGCAGGGTCTTGATGTTGAAGGAAAACTACATGATTGGGTCTAATATAATAATAGACAGCTTATCTCAAATAGTTGAAGTGACAAGAAGGGCCCCTGATACCCAGTTATTTAGAGAAGAATGAATTAGCTATTCTATGCACTCTTAAGAAAAGCCCCATCTGTTATCTTCAGTAGAGTGTTAGGATTCAGGACAGAGCAAGGCACTTCAGAGCCTTTGTTGGATTTCATCCGAAGTCTAGGACCATTGTGGGACTGCATGGATGTCATTTTAGACTTTAGAACTTATTCCTTTTATTTCATTAACTGTTAAAAATTCCACCACCTCCTGCAAATTTACTGCAATTGTAGTACATGGGATAGAAGACAAATACAAAAGAAATACTAGAGCTTCAATTATAAAAATAGCAATAAAAATAGAGTCAAGTACTTGTTTTGTTCTAGCCATTGCACTAGATGCTAAAGATATAGCAGTGAATAAGACTGTACCCTAATGGAGCTTATAGTACTTCCTGAGTGACTGTCAATGGGATCCCTGAGTTATGGACCTAATTATTTCAGGATCTAGGTGTTGCTACAAGCTGCTGCTGATTGGTCCCTGGTCACTATTGATGCCCTCAATATCATGATACTGTATCTACTCCTATCTCCTATAACTCATTTGACAATGTGCACATATAATGATTTGGAAAAAAAGTGACAATCTTCTGAAGGCAATGTTGATACTAGAGTTACATCCTGTTGAAACCTGGGTATTCTTGAACCTGTAAAGTTAGATATAATACCTGACTTCATGGATTTTTTTTTATTTCTGCCTTGACTAGTTTCTTCAAGGCTTTCTTTCTTTCTTTCTTTCTTTCTTTCTTTCTTTCTTTCTTTTTCTTTCTTCTTTTTTTAAGAGAGAAGGACAGTGAGAGAGAGAGAGAGAGAGAGAAGCAATTTTATTTAGTTTTTCATGTGGCGTTTGTTGCTCTGAGACTTCATTGAGTACGTGGTGCTGGGGTTTGAACTCGTTTACTTGGGCATGCTGGGCAAGCACTGTAACCGCTGAGCCACTGCTCCAGCTCCTCTTCAAGGCTTTCTTATGGGCATGGAGGATGGGGAGAGAGAGCTGCATGTGGCTGGATCTAAAATGTCTCCCACATGGAAGCCTTGATCCCCTGTTGGTGGTGCTATTGGGAAGTAGTGAGAACTTCAAGAAGCAGGGCCTATTTGGAAGAAGTAGATCATTGGAGGTATGCCCCTGAAAGTTATATGAGTCCCTGGCCCCTGTTCTATTGCTGCTTTCCAGTTACCAGGAGATGCACAGCTTGTTCTGCTGCAGGCAGGCTTCCACCAGGTTGTTCTGCCTTGCCCTGGGCTCATAACAATAGGACCACGTGACCCTGGACCTAAACCTCTGAAACCATGTACCCCTGTAAGTCTTTCTTCTAAGTTGATCTTCTCAGGAATTTTTGTCACAGCAATGGGAAGCTAACCCAGTAAGCAAGCTAGAATCATAGAAAATATGTTCTTAATGGGGACACACTGGAGCCCTCTGATCATATTAATGGCATCATTATTGCTGTACTTTAGAAAAGTGAGACTAACACAAGTTATATAACAGGTTGGGGTAGAAAAACGGAATATCAGTTAGGAAATTATTATCTTGTGGCAAATAATAGGTCATTGAATTCAATAGTATATAGAGAGGATATTAAGAAAAATGATTATGAACAGCTTTTACCACATTGATGTTAAAGATGAACTTTTCATGTATTATCTGATGGTTAATAGTAAAATCTTTGACAGTCTCCTGCTCCATTCCTGATTCCTTCATTTCCTAGCTACGTGACTACTTAAGTTTTTTGAGCTTCATCCCCCTCATCTATAAAATTGTGATAGCAGTATGTAACAGAGGCATTGAACAGAAAATGATAATTTGTGTGAAAAAATTTCTGGTGCCTGGTACATGCTTTAGGCACCATATGATCACCCTTCCTTAGTAAGGAAATCACAATAGTAGTAGTAATACATCAAAATACCATATCCCCATGTGTAACCAATAATTAGGACTTGGAGCATATGTCTATTGTTTTCAATTCATTAACTTAGCAAACATTTATTAGTCACTTACTTTCTGCCCTCATTTAGGGCCTAGGCATATATTTACTTAACAACCCCCCCACCAATCCCCTGCCCCAGAATCATGCCCTTTTGCAACTTACATGATAGGGTGAGCTGAAAGTAGATTATAAACAATTAACAGAACAAATAGTTGAATATATGGCATATTAGAATATGATATGTACCATGAAAAAAATTAGAGCAGAGGAAGGGAGATATAGCTGGGAATTCCAGCCAGCACACAGGCCTGATCAGATTAAGCCTCACTGAGCAGATGATAACTGGATGAAAATTATCAAGGATAGGAGAGTCAGGGGGTGAAGACAGAAGAATGCCACCACCCAAAAGAGTGTGGAGCCCTCAGGTGGAGCACATCTGGCATGTGGCCTGGATATGAGGTCAGAGTCCATGTAGGACAGTGGGCAAGGGGTAAAAGGGTTGGACATAATTCATAAAGACAGCAGAGGGTGCAGGACCCCACATGGGTCCACAGACCACATTTCATGAAATTGATGTAGCTTCTGAAGGCTGGAGGAGAGGAGAGCCTAAATCCAGCTCTGCAGAGTGGTCCAAAGAGTAAGCTAAGCTTTCACAAAAGATTATCAAAACCATAGGAAAAATGGTGGGTTGCCCTTGTGCTAGCTCTTAGACAAGTTTGGAAACCTCTTTTTCATTACTTTAATGGATTTTTATTTTACATGTCATGGGCGGAGGATTTATATCTGACATTGTCAATATTTATGTAGCCATGGTTAAAATACATATTCATAGAAAAACACCCTGTAAAATTACTTAATGAAAGAAAAATGAGACAAAATTGCCTTGTCTTCTCGGAAATCATGCCTTTGGTACAAAACTGAAGATTTACTTATTTTGTTAGGTTGCTCAGGAGGTTAAGTTTTAGTAGGAATTATGAGAATGAATCCTAAGGCTATGTTGGAAGTGATTATGGTGTGAGAGAAACATGTCTGAGGTCTATTAGTGTTTGATAATGTAGGTGTTACATAAAACAAGGTAATAACTGAATACTCAGAAAATTATATAATTTTCATTACAATTGTTATGTCATTTGTGCTTGTATTTCAGAGTCAAATTTCAATAATTCTTCAGTAACACTAAACTAAAGGATTCCTTCATTTTTCAGTGTCCTACTTTAGAATATAAGTGGTTTTTAATATGAGAGGAAATTTAACTAGTGAACTAATGATTTTAATTTGACAGATTTTTTCTCATTTGCATTTTTGACAATTATTTATGACTACTCTAGATAATTGGAGGCTGTATGTTTTTCAGAATACTGTAAACATTAGACATTAGTTGAACTATTAACTTCAACCAGCTATAAAACATTTTCTACTTCTGACCTTTCATGAAATATTCTCCTATTTAAAATAAATTGCTTGTCAAAACCATAGCTATCCGTACTTTTGATATCTGGAAATGCAAATGAGATCTTGAATTACACTTAGCACGTTTTAGTCTTAAGTATTTAGTAATAGCCATTAACTATAGTCCTCATAAATCAAACCTTTTGGTTTTATATTTTAAAAGGAGTCATAGAACATGCTCTAAATAGTATATTCAAGAGAAAATATGGTGCTTACCAGTATACTTAATTATCATATCCTTTAATATATCTAAGGGTGAGAATTTTAAGTTTATTTTTCTACAGACAAGAAAACAAAATACTTTGCAAAATAATATTAAACAATTATAATATTAATAATGTAAATGATCCAGCAGCATCATTTGTCTTTTCCTTATAATCTAATATAATGGTTGTTGGGGGAAGACGTGGTACATTTATTTTAGATGATTATTTTTGTTGCACTGATACCTTCTACTTACTAGGTTAGTTTAAACAGTATGCCATGGACTTTGTCTACGATTGACTTAAAATGAATTTTCTTATTCATAGGTGAATTTTCCATATCTGATAAATCCATAATGTTAAAAGTCTTATTACCAAAATCGGGCACACATATTTCTTAAGACCTTATCGACCTTGGCATTAGCATGGAAAAAAATAATAAAAAAAACCTTGAGCAAAGAAAAGAAAAAGAGCTGAAATGATGAAAAGAATCCCAAGTCATTAACTACTAATGACAGAGCTTGTGAAGTAGAGAGTCTGTGGCAAAAGAACGGAGGACTTGCCTCATGTGCATTGTATTTTTATCTGCATTTCAATACTGCTTAAATATGTACTTCATTACAGGGCACAACTAAAATAGAAGGGCACCTGCTAAGTCAGAGCCATAAAACAGATCTACAGCCTGCTGGCATGTGAAATTTCTCTAATTTATATTTTTTATGAAACTACCCTCACATTATGTGGTTGGCAGCATAAATAATAAAGCATGTTACTTAAGCAATTTTACATTTACTGTATTAGTAAGTAAATGCAATGGCCACCCTTATTCTTGAACAATAAAAACTACCCAGCCTTTTCATGAAAGATGATTGCAATTTCCATTGGCCTGTATATGCAATAAAAAACCATAACTCATCAAAATTTTAGCTATTTTCTTTTAAGATAGAGGGACATTTTGCTTGAACATTGAACGTGATATTAAATATTCATGAGCCTGAATATAGTTTAAGTACTAAGTAAAACTCTTAAATTCTTTTCAACTAGATTGAAATTCTTTTTGTACCAGGTAAAAACCTGAAAAGGTGTTTGAAACATGGTGAACAGATTGTACAATCCATTCAAAGGGATATGGTTTTTTGGGATGGATTTCTGTGAAAAGCTTGTTCCTCCTCTGCAATTGATTCATGATAACAGCCTCCACTTGGGTCAAACAGTATTTAACCGCTTGTAAATTTTAATTAAATGATTTGTCACTTTGAACACATAGTTTGTCATCTTGCAACTAAATGATGTGTCTTTATCAGAAAATGACTCAGGGGGAAGGCATTCATCTAATTTGTCACTTGGACACCTATTAAGATAATTTGGTAGTTGCATAGGGATAAAGTTGAAATTTGTAAAATAGAGAGCACCACTTTTAGTAAGCAGGATCACATTGTAAACTATGAAAAAAACATAATTTGCTCTGTAATTAAATTCTAATAAGTACTTTACTTCTGGTCATTTTTCATTAACAGATGTTTAACTTTGTGAGAAAAGAAAATCCTTCAGTTGAATTTAGTATCTAGAGGAAAATAGGGGGCTACAGATGAAAAGCAATAAACTGAATTAGAAATATAAAGTGGGGCAGGGGTGGAACCTTTCATCAGACACTCTTACATTACTGAAGACCCATCTGAGACCTTGTCTGCAGCCTGGTTAATACAATCCCAGAGATAGCCTGGCACAGAGTGCAAAAGACAACTGATGAATTTTTGAGGAATACCAGAGATCATAAATCTTTCTCTGAAGAAGCATATATCTGATAGGAATAAAGATATTAAAATTATTGATTTTAGTGTTTGAAGATTACTAAAAAGTGTGGGGGCTGGAGCAATGGCTCAGTGGTTATGTCTCTTGCCTGGCATGTGTGAGGACGTGAGTTCAAACCCTAGCACCACATACACAATGAAGTGTCCCAGTAATGAAAGCCACATGAAAAACTAAATAAAACTGATTCTCTCTTTTTCTTTCTCTCTCTTGATGTCCCTCTCTCTCTTTGTACATAAGAGTGCTTAAGTTAAGGAGGCTAAACTGGTTCAATGATTCCTGTACATTATGGTGTGGTTGGTTATTTTCCACAAAGATAATGGAGACCATGCTTTTGTTAATATTCCTCAATGAAGAACAGATAGGTTTAACAAAATTTTTAAAAATACATTCATCTATATATTTATTTTTAAGTGGAAAGTAAAGCCTTTTTAGTCCTATTATTACAAGAAAGTCCTGAAAAACTTGATAATATCATAAATTTGTGAGTATGTTTTTTCCAATCAGGATCTAAAGTCCCTTGAAGTCAAGGACCAAGCATTAAATGTTCCTGTCATGGTCAATACACTAACTGTGCATCCAAATAACTAAGGGAGCTTTAGAAAATTCTGATGTCCAGTCCCTTTCTCCACAGTTACAATTTCAGTTGTTCTGGGATAGGGCCCAGCCATTGGTATTTTACATTGTTTTGCAACCAGGGTTAAGAAGTACTGCTTCTGATGAAGGAATGCGGGAATAGCATTCAACGAATGGGACAATCCTCAAGAAAGATGTGAGTAAGGTTTGCATCTGTTGAGAGATGGAGCTTTTCTGTGGGCAGATTTAAAATTGAACATCTTGAATTTCTAGCTTTTTCTCATAGCCTTTAACTGCTTCACCCCATCACTGCCAACCTATTCAAATGTTACTTTTCTTCTTTAGTTTTCCTTTGTATCTCTCCTCATTGCATCGTACATTCAGGCACATTTGCCAATTGCTATTGCAAAACAATTTCCTAATTAATGCTGCTTTCTATTTCCCACATAGTTTTTCATTCCATTCACATGTGCTAGAGAAATCTTTGTAAAAGACAACTCTAGTTATGTCTCTGTTCCAGAACCTCTGACTCCAAGAACTGAAATCATATATCCTTACACAGCTTACAAGCTCCGTAATGTGATTTCATGATTCCACTGTCTTTAATAACACAAGGAGATTCTATCCTAATAAATAAATGAAATTTGTTGTTTATTTCTTTCTGAAAGACCCATCAATTCTACATAATAAGAATCAACAATTTGTATCTTGTTACAGTTTGGAACTCAAATGTTATCCAAAGGCTCATATATTGACTTGGTCCCAAGCTGGTGGAAACTTTGTGAGCTAGGGTCTAGTTAGAAGTAGGTGCCTAAGGCATGCCCCTGAAGGGCATATGTTGTTCTTGGCCACACTCATTCCCTCCACCCCCATTTCCTGGCTGCTGTGCACAGGGTGAGTATCTTTCCTCTGCCATGCCCTTCTGTCATGAGGTTCTGCTTCACCTCAGACCCAAATCAATGGACCCAGTCATCCATGGACTGAAACCTTTGAAACCATGAGCCAAAATAATTCATTCATCCTTTAAGTTGTTTTTCTTAAGTATATTTGATGGAAAGCTGACAAACATACAACCTAAGACTTTTTGAAATCCTCCCTTCAAAATCTTTTCTTGCTATATCCACCAGTTTCAAAGGGTTATGTTGCTATCCTAACCCAATACTAGGCAAGTCCCACAGTGAAAGACATACCTTAAACCAAATATTAAGTTATCAGTAATGTCTATGACTTTCTTCTCTTATTCAAGGCCAAGTCTGTAGAGGTAGCCTTCTCAGAAACCTAGGGAAGCAGCAGTCTCAAAACCCACTTATCAAAAGGCTGTGTCTATGACAGTTGAGAAGTCAGTATTCCACAGTTCCTCACTCCCAGAAGCACAATGTCCCAGTGTTTTTCCTGAGCCTGACACTCCAGATTTTCTGGAAGCTCAACACCAACTGACTTTCACCTTACAGCTCACTTTTCTGAACATTGATCCTACTCTCCAGACCTTAGGGGCAAATTTCTACTCTCTGCAGATATCATTCATGATCCTTCCTCTTGTCACATGTTGGTGCCTCATATAGAAATTCCCATTCAGTTCTCTAGACTGACATTGTTGAGAAATTTGCAGTGAAATAATAAGATTAGGTGCTCTCCATAGTCCCTTCAACTCTTTATTTTATAATCTGCTTTTGAGTCTGTACAGGCAGTAAGAGAAGGAATGAGAGATGTAAAGGGATATTGGCTCATATAATAAAATGGCATGATTAATAATACACATACATCTCCCACAAAATCACCTGAATTGCTATTTATTTTTCTAGCTGGAAGAGATTTACAAATTTGAGCTTTCACTTATTCCTTTCTCCCACTGTTTATTGGAAAGTTTGCCTAAATATAGCCTTGCTGAAATTTTGATATACAATTTTTTGAGTGTTTTCATTCCTTAGGATCATGATTCTGAAGTGAAAGTTGAAATTCATGTGGCCTAGTGGGACTCATGCTTCATAAAAATGTATTGATTATTTCTTAGTATACTAAGATCTTTTGGGCACTTGAAAATGGAAGCAACTTGATTTATCTGCAGTTCCATTATTTTTCCAGGTCCTAGAAACAAGCTCACTGATTTATAAATATTCCCTTGATTTTAAAAAAGGTGCTGTATTGGAAACCTTTCCTTAGATTGTGTGGTAGATGGTAATTGTTCTAGTTGAGTGTATTTCCCCGAAGTTCACATGTTGGAACCTTAATTTCTCAATACTGCAGTGTTAGGAGGTGTGGCTTATGGGAGGCATTGGGCTCACAGGGGCAGACCCCTCATAAAAGCCTTTATTGAGTTTGACCCATTTTGGTGTCTTCCTCATGTACCTACTCATGTGTTGAAATAGCACAAGACCCTCACTGGAAGCTAAGAAGATACCAGCACCATGCTCTTGGACATCCCAGTCTCTAGAGCCATGAGCCCAAATATACCTTCATTTTTTTTTTTTTTTAAAGAGAGAAGGACAGTAAGAGAGAGACAGAGAGACAGAGAGAATCACATGACTTTCATTGCTCTGACACTTAGTTGAGTACATGGGTGCTGGGGTTTGAACCCATGTACTTGCACATGTTGAGCAAGCACTGTTAACCACTGAGCCACAGCTCCAGCCCCTACCTTCATTCTTTATAAATCACTCACTTTCAGTTTTTCAGCTATAACAGAATGATAAAATAGTTTTTTAAAAAATGTCCACATGAATACATGTATAGTCAGGCAAAAATAGAAGGGAAATTGAATGGTTCCAACAATTGTCTGACACAAATTTCAACAAAAGAAAACAGAAAATAGTTGGAAAGTAATACAGGATAAAAAAGAAAAATAACAAGAGATGATACTTCCAGAATTAAATAAGTACTAAAACTGAGTACTAAATGAGTACTAAAACTGAAAATGCAGAGTGCATATCAATGAGCATAAATGAAATGAAATGCATGCTCACATATATTATAATATATAAATAACTTGTAAAGGACAATAATGAAACTCTAGCGGAAACATAGGATAGACCTACACACACAATTATATCAACAGTAGATTTCTCATTAGCAACTAGTGAATGTCAAGAGATAACATAAGATAGTTGTAAAGTACTAAAGGGAAAACAATCAACATAGAATTCTAAATGTTATGCAGCAATTGAAAGGAAAAGATTTATCAGGGGACCTGCAGCTCACTCCTTCTCTAATGGAGACCTCCAAGGGGAAATAGATGACCTTGTGTATTTCCTTATAAGCATGCCAATGATCTTTTACAGACTTCTTTGTAGTATGATGATAGTATTTGCTATAGATAGTCTTTATGAAGAAAATATTTTTATAGGATATATGCAATATAACTATATTGTTTATGGTAAATAAACTTGGATGTTATGTGTGTGAGCGACGGCTTGCTGGGTAATGGGGAAGATGTCTGGTAGTCATCTAATCATTTCCTTACGTCTATAATTATCAGATTATAAAATGAAAGAGCTCCAAATTCCTAATGGTTTCCTTTGTGTACAATGTGCAAATATTTTTCAGTACTATCCTGTTTGTCAGAGATAAAAACATCCTAAAGTAGAGAAAAAGACATTTTTTTTTCTTTTAAGGGAACATCTACTTTATTTTTTTTTAATTTTTAAATTTTTTTATTTTTGAACAAGCTTACAAGATTTTAACAAAATAATATAAAATGTGTATATATTCTGGATATTGCAATTATCCCCAGGAGCGCCCCCCAAATTACCCTCCCTTATCCCTCCCTTCCCCTTCCCACTATATCTCTAAAAAAAGTATTAGATTGTAAAGCATTACATCTTATCTGGATTTAACTCATGCTACTAGACCAACTTTCTCATTGTCCAGGGTCTAATCCCTACCTCCACAGATGAGTGGAGACAATTGACCCTTAGATCTCTGGGTTAAGCTGATTTTACTCAT